>JAGPOY010006390.1:0-10347 GCA_018983105.1 Silene uniflora | reverse complement strand
ATATCTCGTATCAGCGGCCTTCAATGATGATATACTTTGGCAATACGAAGACGTATTGGCCGGGATTTTTAAACCATGCGCACTATTGTATAAAAACAAAGCCTAATGTTTCTGTCATCTCAGGTTCTTCACAGGACCTCTCCGGTCAAGTAGGCAGATAAACGTTATGAATTGGCGCCCGATTTTTCTAATTTACCGATACATATTGCAATATCTCAAACCGGTGGAGGATTTATACTATATAAAACAACGCCCAAGGCCTTGTTTTTGGATTAGGGGATTTGGAGGGAGGGGGGAGGGATACAAAATCCTAGTTTAGATAACAAATGGGCTAGGAGGGGAACATTTTCCCTCCTCCAAGTCTAATAAAAATCCTTCCACCATAGGATATATTTGGAGGAAAACTCCATTACTCCATTCGCCTTCCCCCTTCCCCTCCCTTTCCCTCTACTTTTGCTATCCAAACACACCCTTAGTGTTTCTGCGCATGCAAAGGATCTAACACTGGTTTTGCATTTGCAGCTTGTCTTCGCTTGTGTAATATACCCTTGTCTTGTTGTGCAATACATGGGCCAGGCTGCTTTTCTGTCTAAGAACTTAAACAGCGTTAACTACAGTTTCTATGACTCGATTCCTGGTTAGCTCTCTCATTACCAATTTACCATACAAAATAAGTTCCCATGCTTGTCATGTAGTTATAGCCGGTAACATTCTTGTCATGGCTTTGTCTCATCACACAGATCCTGTGTTTTGGCCCGTGTTTGTGATTGCCACTCTTGCTGCGATTGTTGGAAGTCAGGCTATCATCACTGCCACATTCTCTATTGTGAAACAATGTCACGCTCTTGGTTGCTTCCCACGCGTGAAAGTTGTGCACACCTCAAAACATATATATGGCCAAATATATATCCCGGAAATAAATTGGATCCTCATGATCCTTACTCTTGCGGTTACTATTGGTTTCCGTGACACTACATTGATTGGGCATGCTTATGGTAAGTTTTCATTATTATTGGTTTCTCATATATCTTAAGTTTCCGTGTTTATATTCTTGTTTACAAGTATACTCAATTTCATGGCATTCGAGATTGACTGTGAAGTCATTCCACTAAAATAGAGATGTCGGCAATGGCTATAAGTAAAATAATGTCACTGATGTCCAACAGTAATGAAATATGTCTCATCTCACTACAGTAATGGGTTGCCAGAGTTATTTTAAGTGCTCATAAAATTGGAAGTTTCATCATCACTGTTCTTTACTTAAGCTGTAATGTAAGTAGGCTTCTCTGGACATTAGCTGCGTGCTCAGTCATCTTGAGTTCGGGTGCTGTAATTTAAGTTGCCTTCCCTGATTCTCATGATTGTTTTGAGGCAGTCAGACATTTCTAGCTTCTTTTTAAAGTAGGTGACTTTGTCTAGTCCTAACTGCTGGACAACAATAAAAAATTTCCTAGGTGTCTAAAATCTCTGCAAATGTTGGCATTAGGGCGCTCAATGCATGCAGCCTTACCTCGGTGTTCCTTTGTTAGTTAACACAGATAGGGTATTCTAGGAGGACCCATAATGAAAATTGGCTTCGAAAATTGCATTCGATGACACTAGTCTGCTACTCACAATAAAAAGAAGCACGTACAGTTTAGCGAGCCAATTTTTTTTTATGATATCGAGTCTTAGACGCCGTTGACTAAAGTGTTCAAAGATCAATTTAGTCTTGTCTTAGGTGTAGCAAGTGGCTCAATATTCTCAATTAAGGTGTCTGAGGGATAATTTAGAAGAGCAATCAACATTTCAAGGTTTGTAGTTTGTAGACTTGTAGCGGTTTACCCTTCGAATGTATGCTACAGACTTATGGTGTGTTTTTTCCAGGTCTGGCTTGCATGACGGTGTTACTCATCACATCTTGCCTCATGACCCTTGTCATCACCTTTGTGTGGCAGAAGGGTTTTTTCGCCCTTCCATTTCTTCTGTTCTTTGGCTTCATAGAAGGTATGTATTTGTCTTCAGCATTTACGAAGGTAGCCCAAGGGGGTTGGGTTCCCCTTATGCTGTCAGTTGTTTTCATGCTTGTGATGTACGTCTGGCATTATGGGACCCGCAAGAAGTACAACTTTGATTTGCACAACAAAGTCTCTCTGAAATGGATACTGGGCCTTGGTCCCAGTCTTGGAATAGTACGTGTGCCCGGTATTGGTCTTATCTACTCCGAACTCGCCACCGGAGTACCTGCTATCTTCTCCCATTTTGTGACCAACCTTCCTGCTTATCACAAAGTCTTGGTTTTTGTTTGTGTAAAGTCAGTTCCCGTCCCATACGTGTCTCCCGAAGAGCGCTTTCTCATTGGCCGTGTCTGCCCGAGACCTTATCGCATGTACCGTTGTATAGTTAGATATGGGTACAAGGACACCCCTCGAGATGACGAGGAGTTTGAGAACTTGCTTATCCAAAGCATTGCAGAGTTCATCCAAATGGAATCTGTGGAGTCACGGTATTCCGGTTCCAATAGTTCCTCATTTGATGGTAGGATGGCCGTGATAAGCACTAGAACGGCCGATGCAAACTCAAGCTTGATCATCTCCGAGCATGATGATGACGACATTAATGAAATCACTCAAACAAGCAGATCACTAACTCTACAGACTTTGCGATCAGTATACGAGGATGAGAGTGTGGTCACCAGGAGGCGACGTGTAAGGTTTCAAGTTCCACCAGGCCCTGCTATGGACCCTGCCGTGAGAGACGAGCTGGTGGACTTGGTCGAGGCCAAAGAAGCCGGAGTTGCATACATAATGGGGCATTCTTATGTGAAAGCGAGACGGTCTTCATCCTTTATGAAAAAACTTGCAATTGATATAGGATACTCCTTTCTCAGGAAGAATTGCAGAGGTCCTGCTGTAGCACTCAACATACCTCACATCAGCCTCATTGAAGTTGGCATGATATACTATGTGTAGGATTTTTCTTGTACCACATTTTTCTTTCTGGCAAATTCTCATTTAAGACGGGTATATCCGTCTTATTGAAGTAGAAGGGGGCACAAAGTTGAAAATGTTGATCAATTGGGTTACCCACAAATTGGGTAGTTATAACTTATAATTCCCCATGCTCTACATCTTTTTTGGGCTTCTGTATAGTTTTAGGTTTTCCTTCCTTTGGGAAGATGACAGTTCATATATACTTTACTTTTGAATATGATAGAATAAAGCGAAACGATGTATACTAATTATTGTAATTTTTCTTTTATGTTGTAGCAGTTAATCTATGTTAATTTTCGAGTAACTTTTATTACAAGTCATGTTAGAAATAACTTTTATACCGTTAATATGTCGAGAAAACGCTCTAAAGTTCAGACGATTTTCCGATTGGTCCCACGAGACCAACCATTTACCACCCTCTCCAAGTGTTCCAACATCCATCGCGATCTACCATCAACATCCTCTTTCACCAGTCACCACCATTTTCTTCCATTTCCCCTTTTGATGAGTTTTATTACCTTTTCACTTTTAGACCCTGTTTGGCAAACGACAGAAGCAGATTTACAATAGCATATAACATTAGTAGAATAGCAGGTTTGACCATCGAATTAAATTAGCAGAATTAAGAAAACGTGTTTGGTAATTAGCAGATTATGAGACTAATCTACCATTTCCATGAATAAAATGAATATGCTATTACAATATGCTGCTACTAGCAGCATATTCAAAAACAGTAGATTCCGGCCAATATGCTATCTGAATATGTCATTAGCCAAACACTTAAAATTAGTAGATTGATTGGTCAATCTACTATTTTGGCCGGAATCTACTATTTTCACCTAATATGCTGTTTACCAAACATCGCCTTACTCTTAAATCACATTTCTAATTCATTACTCAAACTTATTGTGTACCAATAATTGCACCGTGTTGAGATCCGCTAGAGTTTACGTAATATATTCATTCCTTTTTCATTTACACTCGTAAATATTCTCCACAAATGGTAAACTTTGTCAATTCTACACGGAAAAATAACTCTACCCGATCCCAACCCGTAATAAAACATATTTTTCGAGAGAAAGATCCGTGTTAAATAAGATTTGAACAGAGATACACGTCTGAAATTCAAATCAAATCAAATCAAATCAAATCATACATATATAGAAGTAAAACAAAGGTGGCAAGGAAGGAAAGAATAAACCCAATTCAATTGCAAATTCCAATTGCGCAAACAAAAATTCAAAAAAAATAAAAAATGGAGAAATTCCCAGTAATTGATTTAACCCCATACCTAGAATGGCAGAAATGTGGGAATGCAGCAACTGAAACTATTATCCCCCAATTATGCGGCGAGGTAAGCCGGACATTGAAAGAGACAGGCGCCGTATTAATAAGGGATCCGCGCTGTACCGTAGAAGATAATGACATTTTTCTAGATATGATGGAGAAATACTTCGAGCAGCCATCAGAATTTAAACGAATGCAAGAGCGGCCCGAATTGCATTACCAGGTTGGAGTAACTCCTGAAGGAGTTGAAGTTCCGCGGAGTTTGGTGGACGCGGAAATGCAGGAGAAGTTAGCGGGTTTCGGGCAGGAGAGTAGGCCAATTATGCCTAAGGGGGCTGATCCGAAATGGAGGTATATGTGGAGGATTGGGCCTCGGCCCGTTAATACCAAGTTTGTTGAGTTGAATGCGGAGCCTGTTGTTCCGAATGGGTTTGATGGGTGGAAGGAAAGGATGGATTCTTGGGGGTTTAAGATGGTTAATGCTATTCAGGTTGTTGCTGAAATGGCTGCTGTTGGGTTTGGTTTGCCTAAGGATGCCTTCACTGAATTGATGTTTCAGGTTGTTGTTTTAAAATGTTTGATGAGACGGTCTTATATATGAGACCGTGTTATTAGAATTTGATTGTTTGTTGTTTCGGTTTAACTAAGAATGCATTTACTGAGACTGATATATCTTATTAGAATTTGATTGTTTGTTGTTTTGGTTTAAACATGGATGCATTCACTTCTTTGATGCTGCAGGGTGGTTGCATGAAAACTTAGATGAGACGGTCTTATATGTAAGACTGTCTCATTAGAATTCCATTGTTTGTTTGTTTGTTGTTTTCGTTTAAACATGGATGCATTCACTTCTTCTTTGGTGTTGCAGGGCGGTTAGATGAGACGCTCTTACATGTGAGACTGATATTTGGTGGTATCACATGTGAGACCGTCTCATTAGAATTTGATTGTTTGTTGTTTTGGTTTACTTTAGTGCATTCACTTCTTTGATGCATCCGGTGGTTGCATAAAAAACTTAGATGAGACGGTCTTACAAACTCATTAGGATTTGATTGTTTGTTGTTTTGGTTAACCCAAGGATGCATTTCGTTGTTTGCTGAATCACGTGTTTGACCCCACGTATAAAACTTATATGAGACGGTCTTATATATGAGATCACGGTATGAAATGGAATTGGTGGTCTCACATGTGAGACAGAGTCTCATAGAAACTCATTGTTTCTTAAGAGATTTTGTAGATGTTGATTGTTTCTTGTTTCTTGTTTTGCAGGGGCCTCATTTGCTAGCTCCAACAGGAAGCGACCTTGCTCGACACGGGCAGAAGGGAGTTGTGTTTGCTGGATATCACTATGACCTTAACTTCTTAACTATTCATGGGAGGAGTAGGTTTCCTGGTCTGAATATTTGGCTCAGAAACGGGGAGAAGGTTGAAGTGAAGGTTCCTGTAGGATGTCTGCTTATTCAGACAGGAAAGCAGGTAAATTAGACCCAGAATCTTCTGACTTTGATCAATTGGGTCTGTGCTATGCACTGTCAGGCAGTTAGGTTAACCATTAATCACTACATGTACTCGTTATATCATTCTGCAGTGATAAGTATGTTACTCAAGACACATGGTGCATCAGATCACCTATTTTATGACCAACACTTTATTGGCTTAAGAGGAAATGTCAAAGTGTCAAACTATCTTATCCATGTTCTATTGCCGATTGCAAGACACACGCATACACGAGTGACTTAAGTGTTAGAAAAGTTGGTTTTTAATTGTTTTTTTTTGAACCAAGAATAACTTCAATAGAGTACGTTAGTGCTTGTTTTGCCATGTCTAGAAGAATTGTTTTGTACTGTGCGTGAATTTTCTTAGTCTCTAATTCCCCTTGTTTGGACCTGAGTCATCACTTACCCGTTATCCTAGCAACCTTACACATCTTGTAAAAGTAAGCAATATTGATGTTTTATTGTTGCGACTGCAGATAGAATGGCTGACAGCAGGCGAATGCATTGCTGGCATGCATGAGGTCGTCGTTACAGACCGCACTCTTGAAGCAATAAAATTAGCATCTGAACAAGGGCGGAGTCTTTGGAGAGTATCTTCAACTGTGAGTGGACATATCCATGTTATTTGCTAAAATGTTGTAATGCTTTCAGTTAGTCCTCAATTTTGTGGTACACTTTGTGATTTGAAAAGAAGACAGGTTCCTATATCTGACTCTAACAATCTTCTGCACTGTATATTTTCCAGTTATTCGCACATATAGCATCAGACGCGGTACTTAAACCATTAGGCCATTTTGCTGACAGTCCACTCGCAAGCATGTACCCTCCCATGTGTGCTGGGGAGTTCGTTGAAAAGGAGCTTTCCGTGATTAATCTGAAAGGAAATGGCGGGAGGCCTTCAGCACCATCCTAGTAATTTCGTCCCAAGAATTTAATCAGCTGTAACTCAAAAGACGTCTTAAGACTCTGATATTATGCATACATGACTGTAGCATGAACAAGAGGTTCTGTTGTTATTGTTCATCTTATGTAACCACCTCAAGACTATAAGATCTTTAATTATATTTGGTTGTATCCTTTTTCTGCAAACTTGTTGAACCAAAAACAGACCGTTACAATGTTTCTGTTCCTTTGTGTTTCAGAAGTCAAGAATTTACGGACCAAAATTGTTCCCTCCTTTTTTATTACCTTTCTGAGTTTTACCTTTAGTTAAGACTATATCGTTTGAATTTGGGTTTTTGCATGCTGTGAGTTATGATGAAGGTGTATACTTGCATGAATTTGTCTCATCCCTTATGGAGTAGTATTCAACTCCCAGGATTCATCTGGAATTTACCTTTACATCGGAGTTGAAGGTTTTCAATTTTAGCTGCACCATTAAGCTATCTCATGAAAAAGCTTTCACCAACTCGGTGACTGTGATATGCTAGATCTTGTGCAGCTAATGAGCTAATACCTTGAAGAGAAGCAATGTCCGCTTTAGCCCTATCCTGCCAACTGGTACTTGTTAGTTGCTGCAGTGTCGCCAAAGCTCGGGGACAATAATCCAATCTGAACTTTAACGGTTACCTTTTGTTTGGATGGAGGGATATGGGAGAAAGAAGGAGAAAACAGAGGGAAATTCTTTGTGAGAGACGATTACCGTTTGCCACAATAATGCACATACGGAATATTTCCTCTTTTAGAGGACCCTGTCAAACCCATTATCAGAATATTTGTCAGAAGTCTTGTTTGTCAACATTAAATATTATCACATCTCCTTCAAGTTGATGGGGTAGTTAGCAATTTGTGTTATTATATCTCTTTGTAAATTATATTTTGCCTGGTGTACAGCTCAAGACAGATGTTCAAGTCAACTTGCAGCTCTGGACAAACATAGCAGAGTATGATCATTTTTTCCACAGAAGGGAATAATGAACTTCCACTACCTTCACGGAGCAAAAGAGAATGTTTCTCTGTCAAAAACCGTCGCTCGAAACCCGTCTCAGGCAGTGGCTGGCGGGATTTTTCAGCTCAACACTGATGTGACGGCTTTTCGCTATCTTGTGGACACTGTAGATCCCTGTAACCACAACCCTCAGCTACGCGACAAACTGTATGCATTTCCGGCCTTCTGTTAATTACTGATTGTTATGATTATCAGATGTTATTTTGCATTCCTGCTGACTCCAAACTGTATATTTTACTGGTTGGTAATGCCTGGTAGATCTGGCCACTTGTCTTGCAACTCTTGCCATAGGCAAGAAGTCTTGGAGGCGTTGAGATGTTATTATATTTTACCATAAGTTATTTTCCATTTCCAGTGGCTCACAAAATTGTTACTGATTCGTATACTATGAGTAGCAGCGGGGTGATGTAATAATTGATTAAAGCAATTATCGTTGTGAATCATTTAAGAAGAGCCTCCCCTTACTTTAGCAGGTTAATGCCACGTGCATCCAATGTCCTTGTCTGCTATAGGCCGGAAGTCGGGAACCTTGGAGTAATGTTGCTATAATCATCATATATTCCTATTTTTCTTTTGTACAGAAATCTATCATTAGTATTAATGAATCTTATATATGTTGCTTGGACAGGGATACCATGAGCCAAGACATAATGTTGCAGGTGAAGGAGACCTTGGACAAGCTCTGCGTTTACTTTGGTTGGCCTTACGACCAAACTACCAATGTCTCCTTAACTGTAACTCATCTTTCTTCTGCTTGTATTACTCTTATGATATCCGAATGTGTGTTATAGTACATATAAGCTTGTGCTGAACACACTTTTCAACAGAAAGATGAAGAAGTTAAAGGTCATAAGTTTGCCAAAGATTTTCAAGCAATCTTGGAAGAATTCCGGAAGGCTCTGAAACTTGCCATTGGACCTTCAGCCTCTCAGAGTCAAAGTCCATTCGAGACTGCTGCAGCTGGGATTGAACAGATCAACAATTCTATAGTAGAATACCGAACCCTTGTTGATGCCATTGGAACATCTAAAGACACTCCTGAACACTGCAAGAAGCTGTTAGTTTCAGTAAAACTCTTGTTATTTGTTATTGGTCTTCTGAACTTAAATTAATATTGTTACGGTGTACAACAGTACTTTGAGTCTTTACTTATGGTGTGACACTCAATGACTCAAGGACATGGGTATGGAATCTGTAGTTCTGTACTCGATCCTTAGCAGTCTGACAGTTCTACTATAAGAGGCAAGAAAGAGGTCTGCTACTCTGCATAACAAACATAAAGAGAGGATTGTGTATCAAGTATTTAGTAAAATATGAAATAATTGAAGTCTTATTTCTCAAATATCTATATATTCAAGTAAAAAAACCCTAAATACTTCAAGTTATTGATATATATCTTTGTTTTGTAGTCGAGTCCATACACAAGTATCCTCAGTTTAAGACAGAGTCCTCTTGTGTAAAATAAAGTCATCTTCAACACTCATAGCCGAGTTCAAGTACCGTAGGTTATGGAAGATATTATATAATAACTGATATATGATGGGTTGTTCTGTTAATTCGAGTTAACTGATGAATCGGGCTGTTCTATTAATTTGGGTTAATTGATGAATCGATAGGCAGGATGTGAAGAGTAATATAATGGCGCTAATGCTTGATACTTCTCCCAAGATCAAAGCCCTTGGTGCTCTTGAACAAAGGAGCATTCTTGTAAAGGCATCCTCCACTGTCAAATCCAAGGAAAGAGTTACAAAAATGAAAAAGGCTCTTAAGAGATGGTGGAAGTCTGATAATTCGGCTCCTGAGGTATCTGTAAGTCGGATTACTCTATCTGATGAACTAATCTACCTGCCTAATTGTCTATTTTGATGTGTTTAATAAAATGAGTCTTCTTCCAGGAAGGTAAAAATGGTGAAGCTGCTAGGCTTGCCAACGATTTTCAAGTAGCGGTACAAGAATTCCAGAAAGCTCGACTGCTGGCCTCAAAGCGTTCAGCAAATAACAAATCATCCTCAATGTAAATCTCCTACAACAATTTGTCATTATTATTTGACAGGAAGAAGCAGAACACTAGTTTAAGATCCCTGTATAATTAATCTTCCTGTTGTATTCTCATTTCCTTGTAATCCTTGCAGTTTGATTGAAGGAGCAGAATCCGCAGACCATGACACTATGGAGGCTCACCCTTTCTTGTTTGAGCAAAAATGGTGAGAATTTGAATTTTGATTGTAACTCGTTTTTTTTTTCTCCCGGCGCCCATCTGGCTGCCCCTTCTTCTAGAGCTCCTTCATGTGCTTAGATTCACTGCAAATCCATATGCCAGTAAAAGCATATGGATCGACAATGGAACCTTAGTTTGAAAAGGCGCGCCTCAAGTGCGCCTAAGGCGCGCCTTGGATGAGGCACCATCCGAAACGCCTCGGTGCAATTTAGGTGCGCCTTTTGAACAAGGCCCACTAAGCGAGGTTCATTAGCACGTCTAAATCGTTAGATATGCCTTTTCTTTACACCATTATTCCTATACTTTACTCCTTTAGATATTAATCAACTTGAAAACTCCTAAAAGGAGTATTGTTGCCCAAAATTTTACTTGGGAATTAAAATAAAGCTAAAAAAATAAGGCGCCTCGCGTCTAAAAGGCGCGCGC
>JAGPOY010006389.1:0-10347 GCA_018983105.1 Silene uniflora | reverse complement strand
CATTCATTGTTAGTCTCGTCTATATATACACAATATGGACTCGATGTTAACCTAACTGAATCCCGTAAATAAGGAAACAATATACACAGAATATTGACCAAAATATTAACAAACGATATTCTAGCTAATCACATAATATCCGGAAGATATTATGCTAACACCCCTCCTCAAGTTGGAGCATGGGGGTTAGCGATGCCCAACTTGCCCAACAATCGATGAAATGTAGAACGACCAAGGGCCTTTGTGAGAATATCCGCAAGCTGAAGAGTAGTCGAGACATGAAAGGGTATAATAGTGCCGCGTAAAATTTCATCGCGAACGAAATGGCAGTCAATCTCGATATGTTTGGTTCGTTCATGAAAGACGGGATTATTAGAAATGTGGATGGCGGCCGTATTATCACAATGAAGAACAACAGCAGTAAGGTGTTCGAACCCCAAACTCCGAAGTAAACTCTTCAACCAAAGGACCTCACAAGTTGCACAAGCCATGGCACGATATTCGGACTCAGCGGAGGAACGAGAAACCGTGGGTGGTTTCTTTGTCTTCCAAGAAATAGGAGATCCACCCAGGAACACAAAGTAGGCGGAAATAGAACGTCGAGAAATAGGACAACTATCATAATCCGCATCGCAATAAGCCTCAAGAGTCATAGGTGCATTAGCACGCAATAAAATTCCTTGGCCGGGATTCCCTTTCAGATATCGGACAACTCGTACAACTGCATCCCAGTGTGCTTGGGAAGGAGCTTGCATAAATTGAGAGAGGATATGTACTGAATAAGAAATATCAGGACGAGTGAGAGTGAGGTAAATTAGTTTTCCGACCAACCGACGATATTGTGCAGGCTCGGGAAACAGAGGTTCCGTTTTCAAGGCCAACTCGTGCTTTTCTTCCATGGGAACTAGGGCTGGTTTAGAGCCAAGAAGCCCTGTTTCCGACAATAAATCAAGAACATATTTGCGTTGACAAAGAAAAATCCCACTCGCATTTCGTGCCACTTCAAGACCCAAGAAAAATTTCAAAGAGCCTAAGTCTTTCATGCGAAAACACTTATTCAAGTAATTCTTAAATTCTTGAATGGCGGTACTATTATTACCAGCTATTACGAGGTCGTCAACATAGACCAAGATATTAATTACCACGTCAGCCTTGCGGTAAATAAATAAAGAGTGATCGCAAGGACTATGAGAAAAGCCGTAATCACATAAAGTAGTAGCTAATTTAGCATACCAACAACGAGGTGACTGACGTAGACCATATAAAGATTTATGAAGACGACACACCTTACCTCGCAACCCATGACCGAATCCAAGAGGTAGCTTCATATATACCTCTTCGGCCAAATCGCCATGAAGAAAGGCATTTTGGACATCCATTTGGTGCAATTCCCAATTGTGAATTGCAGTGACAGTAAGAAAAGTGCGAACCGTCACCATTTTTACGGTAGGAGCAAAGGTCTCGGCAAAATCAACCCCTTCTTGTTGATGATTACCAAAAACGACCAACCGTGCTTTGTATCGTTCGACTGACCCATCAGACTTGCGCTTAATTTTGTAAACCCACATACACCCAATTGCCTGTTTATCCGAGGGAAGGTCAACAACGGACCAAGTATTGTTGGCTTCCAACGCAGCTATTTCTTCTTCCATGGCACGTTTCCACTTGGGATCGCAGATTGCGTCTTTGAACGATGTGGGTTCCATATCATTAGAAATAGCTGCAAGAAAACATTAATGGGCAGACGAAAAATTCTGATAATGAATATAGTGAGAGATAGGATAAGGAGTACCTTTGACGGACGTTGGTGCAGGTGACGGACTTGACGGAACCATAGTGTTAATGTGTTCTTCGACCTCCTCCCAACGAACAAAATCTTTATTACGGGTATTATCGAATTTCTGTCGTTTGCCTCGCCCCATTTCTGCACCAGCAATTTCAGTCGGATGCAGAGGATCGTGGGCCAATGCAGTAGCAGGGGTACCCTCATCAGACGCCATAGAAGAAGTTTCAGAAGCAACAGACTCATTAGGAGTATTAATTTCAGAGTTTATCTGACCATTACCTTCCTCAGCTGGCGAAATCTCCATTGAACAGGGCGCGTCAATGGGTGACGATGTATAGGGAAGGAAGCCATCATGGTATAGTAACCTCTTCACTTGAACCAGAATTATCCAGATTATGTTCGGGTGTAGCGAATGGAAATTTATCTTCAATAAAATGAACATCGCGTGACTGAAAATAATTACCCGTCTCAAGATCGTACAAATGCCAACCTTTCTTACCATATGGATAGCCAATAAAAATGCACCGACGACTACGAGAATCAAATTTGTCACGAGTATACATATTTTTTGCATAACAGAGACACCCGAACACCCGAATTAAACTCAGGTCAGGAACTTTGCCAAACAACAATTCAAAAGGGGTTTTGTTATCTAAAATTCGAGTAGGAGTACGATTAATTAAATGTGCCGCTGTCAAGACACATTCGCCCCAAAATTCAACAGGTAGAAAACTCTGAAATCGTAAGGCACGAGCAACGTTCAAAATATGCCTATGTTTTCTTTCAACCCGAGCGTTTTGCTGGGGTGTTTTAACCATGGAGGTCTGAAAAACAATTCCATTATCTCGAAAATAAGATATAAGCCCCCGAAACTCCGTTCCGTTATCACTCCGAACAACTTTTACTGGCTTATTAAATTGTCGAGTGACAAGAGCAAAAAAATCGATCATAAGTTTTGGAACCTCATCTTTTGTTCTCATTAAATAAACCCAAACACATCTTGAATAATCATCGACAATGGACAAAAAATAACGAGAATTGCAAGCACGATTAGGATGATACGACCCCCAAACGTCACAATGTATCAATTCAAATAAGCATTCAGCTTTATTATCACTCAACGGAAAGGAACTACGTGTTTGTTTAGCACGAAAACAAATGTCACAATTTGAAAAATCACACGAAAAACTAGAAAGAGACGGAAAATGCTTCATAACCCGAGATGAAGGATGACCCATCCGTTGATGCCACAGCCTCGCTTCATTGGTACCCGTCACAGCATTAACACGGTTTGGTTCCATCATCGTCAAGTAATATAGTCCGTTCACCAGGTCACACGCACCAATCGTCGTCAAGGCACGGTCCTGTATCAAGCACTGAGCATTAGAAAATTTGACACATAAGTCTTGTGTAGATAGCAATTGTGAGACCGAAAGCAAATTACAAGTGAAGGATGGAATCAATAAAACATTGAATAGAGACAGATTATTATTAATCTTGACTGTCCCTGCTTTCGTCGCGGTCAAACGAGCCCCCGTTGGCAAACCAATATGCACAGGAGTAATATCAACACAAGTTTCAAATAATGCGTCATCATAACAAACATGGGTAGATGCACCCGTATCAACTATCCATGTTAGAGAAGACTTACCACTCAATCGAACCACATTAGCAACAACAGGAGTCTCACCGAGGATAGCATTTGTTTTAGCAGCGGAAGACGAGCCCGAAGAGTCCCCTGTTTTTGCCACATGTCGAGGATGACCAACCGGGAAACCATGCTTCTCCCAGCAACGACTCACTGTATGTCCATCTTTATTGCAGTGAGTGCATTTAAATCGAGGACGATCTGATTTTGCCTGCTGCCCCTTGACTGCACACGCCATCTGAGTGGCGCCGTCTTCACGAGCCTGAGCAATGGCACGAACATCTTCCTCTTGAGCAAGCCTGGAATAGATAACATGGATATCCGGTAATGGGGGAGATCCTAGTATGCTAGACCGGACAGTGGCATACATAGGATCAAGACCCATAAGAAAACCTCGAACGTGCTCTACCTCCCTGCGTTTGCGAATGATTCCTTGCACATCGCAGTTAGTACAGCACTGACAATTGGGCAAGACATCGTAATCATTGATGTCGTCCCACAACAATTTAATTCGACCATAATAATCCATCAAGGACTCACCGGGCTTTTGTTTGCAGTCGGTAAGATCGCCTTGAAGTTGATAAATTTTGATGTCATTCGCCACCGAGAAGCGCTTACAAATATCCTCCCAAAGTTCAAAAGCGGTTTCACGGTAGGAAATTGTTGACCGAACACGAGACTCTATGGTATTGAAAATCCACGCTATAAATCCTCTCCTTCTTTGGGATCGGAAGGCTTGTTTTTGAGTGTGCCATCAATAAATCCAAGCTTTCGCTTGGCCCCCAACGCGACACGAAAACCCTTTGCCCATTCCGCATAAGATTTCGGTCCGGTGAGTTGAACATGAGTTATGCGAGCCCCCGTACCATCCTGGTTCGAGATCGCATAAATAGGATTGACAGTGTGACTGTCACTACTCCCTCCACTGATTGATTTGTCGTCAGCCATGGTGAAGGATCAACACAAGAATCGTAAGAATAACCTTGCTCACGATACCATATAGTGAAAATAAACAAAGAGGCAGAAGAAGAATTTTGTGTGTAAATTTTTGTCCTCCATTCATTGTTAGTCTCGTCTATATATACACAATATGGACTCGATGTTAACCTAACTGAATCCCGTAAATAAGGAAACAATATACACAGAATATTGACCAAAATATTAACAAACGATATTCTAGCTAATCACATAATATCCGGAAGATATTATGCTAACAAAATGAGAGGAGTATATTCGAAATAAAAGGAAAAAAATGCGCGGACTTGAGTAAATTAGTGCGAAGGATTTCGCAATTACCGCGCCATGTAAAACGGAGTACTTCATAATCGTGGTGGAGAGTGATTGCCTTATGGTTATTGAAGCTTTGAAGAAGAAGTATTCTGGAAGAAGCTTAGTTGGTTTGGTTTTTGATGACATTTTCAATTCGGTTGTATGGTCTTTTACGCGTCGTGAAAACAATAGTGTAGCTCACCATTTGGCTCATCCCGTGCCTAGAGCTATTGGTAGATATTGTAGATTAGTATGGTCCGATTTGCCTCTGGCTGCAAACAATGCTGTTATGTTTGACTCTATGTTAACGAAGTAAACCTTCGGATTCCCGTCAAAAAAATAAATTAAAAATAAAAAAAAGCCTCCAAAGAATGAGGAGAGAAAGTTGGAGAAGAAGGAAAAGAGTGAATAGTCCAACTTGAGCTTGAAACTTCTGGAATATACGACATTACCGATTTACCCCTCTCTATCTCCCTCGACCCTCACTCTCTCTTACTCCTTTTTCTTAACAATTTCCCTCCATCTTTCCCCAAACTCTTCAGATCCCCAATTTCACCATATTCCAATTCAAATTAGGGTTTGCGAAGAAACATGGAGAACGCAGGAATGTCTGATGAAAAGCAACAGACTTCATCCTACACTTATTGGGTTCGGCAATCTACCGCCGACGCCGCTCCATTGCCGGTTCCTAAGAAGCTTTCTTCTCAAGATCAAAATAATTCTTCGCAAACTCCCAATTTGGGTTCCGTTTGGAATTCTGTATGTTTTCTTCTTCTACTTCATCCTTTCATATTTAATTAAAGATAAACAAATGATTGTCACGGATGCAATATTGCTATATATTCGGTCTCTACTGGGGCGATAAATGCTACTTTTGGTGTTTGCTTCCGTCTTCCTCCGTCTCAATCATTTGCTTACCTTTTTTATTCTTTGCGAGAATATCTTAATCAAAGTCAAACAATTGATTAGATCAATGTTTGTATACAGCGTGTTTAGTTGGGAAAAAGGTTACATAAATTCTCATATGGGATACTCGAATGACAGTTTACATAAACAATTGATTGGGACGGAGCGACTTCGTTCATTTCGGTTGATCTGACATTATATTTAGTTATGCCAGACTATTGTTTTGTGTAATCTTCTGATTTGATAAAGAAAAAGGCGGGAGCTTTTAAAACGAATCATTGTTTGAAACTGTTTGTATATGTAAAACAGATATTATGGTACGGATTACATTATTACACACAAATTAGGTGGTCGTGTTCTTTCCGGCTGAATTTGAATGATGTGAGCTGGATTTTGTGAATTGAGCATTAGAGTTAGTTGTTTACTTTCTATAACACATCAAATCGGACAAATTCTGCTCAATGTTATATTTGTACGTTTGCATACACCGGGATGTAACTAGTGACACGGAAATTATTACGCGTCAACATTATGGGCTGATGTTATTGGAGCAGCATTTTTAAAGTTTAGTGAAATGAATAGAGCTAGATGCTATGTGAAGAGGGCTGAATATGGAAACAGGGTAGAGGGAAAATTGAGAATAAACGAAAGAATAGTGAAACAACGAGGTAGTTATAAAGGTGGGAGAGAAATAGTGTTATGTAATTTTAGTGTCTAATCATTTAGGCAGGTATTGTCAGGCCTACCTTGTACCCAGTAACCTCAAGGTTTAGTTTTTTAGAACTTCTTGTTTAATGTGTGCTAACAGACCATCCCTTTGAATTTCATTTTTCGGTTGTTTGGGTTAAGTTTAAACTTATAAATGCGGTGCTCTGTTGTTAGATACTGGAATGCTATAATATGTTCTCAGTGTTACTTGTGTGCAAAAGTTCGGATCATTGTTGAGTTATTTGTGCTATGTTTATATACAGTGATGTAAGGTGAGTAGGATTGTTGTTCTTTTCTGTTGCCACAAGACTTAATATAAGGGATTCAACCTTTGATTTTCTAGGCTTTAGTATAGTGAAGTAATGGAAGTTTAGTCATAGATGATCTTTGAAATTTAGTAAGTCGAGGAAGGACATAGATAAAGTTATGGTGTTAAATCAAAGCCGCAACAGTGTATTACAACGACTTTATAACAGTTTTGAATGTTACTAAGATAGTGTTTGAGCAGTATTGATGGCATTTATGGCCTCACTATCGAAATTATGGCGCAATGGCATATTGGCACCTCTATTATCAAGGCATGAAACGATGCTTCACGCCTAGTACTTAATGGAAGATTTTTTCAGGTTTTCTGAATTATGTCGCGATTATTTGACTCTCAAAATACAGGAACGGCTTATGCTTACCTAAAAAGTAATTTGAATTAATGGTTATACCTTTTCAGTTTATTATAAAACAGGAAAAAATGCTCTGCCATTTTATGACAAGGGAGAAATGGGAGGGTGTTTTTTTGTGACATTTAGTCCTGGTTTTTATATAATTCGAAGGGAAAAAATATATAATTCTTGCGGTTAACGAGTTCAAATTTTTATGGGCTCGTGATGCTCTATTATAGGTAGCTGCGTGATGGTGGTTGATTTGTTTTGATGGACAAACAAGTCGTTAAGCTTCGATATGGTTTGAGAGGTTGGGAGGAAAAATTACATGGAGTATTTGTTGTCTTCTCAGCCTGAGCTGGCATCTCACTTTCAGCTTTAGATCAAGGCATCAAGCTCGGTGTTTTTAAGTTAAATTTTTCAATACTCGAGCTTCATTACCCAGACCATAACAGTAGCTGTTTTATATAGACATTTTGTCATGAAACAGAAAGGAAAAACATGACAGTAACTTCCATATCCGCCGTCATGGTTTTTGGCATATTCACTTTATTGATTGCATATTTGCTTGATGATTATTGCATTATGACTTTGCTTTCGTATTCACGTTCTACGAACTTACAACTTCCTATGTATTTTAGGCTGGAACATGGGAGGAAAAAAACCTCAATAAATGGGCAACTGAAAGGATTAAGGTTTGTCGTCTATATCTCAAATGTTGTGTCTTTCCTCAGTTATGGACACGTAAACCCCCCGGCCCCCGACATTGAATGCATGTTTTTGCTTGGAAAGATGAAGCAAAATATTCGTAACGCCGTTCTCTTTGTTTTCTTAGTTTGCGTTAATGATAATCAAGTTTGCTGCCGGGGTGTTTGCATTTGCTATCACTTGATAAGGATATATTTTTGTAACTTTAAATTTATCGTCGTTTTATTCGTTTGGGTAGATTATTGGAACTGGTAGTTGGTATGCGGGAAATGTTTTCTGTGGCTAAAGTTTGCTTAAATCCTGAGTGTTTGGCCATGGGCTACTTGGTTTGTTTCCCTTCATAGAGTTATTTGATTAGCAGCTCCACCTGATACATTTTCCCTTCTTACCATGTTTAACTAATGTGGCTATTACTCAAGAGTTCTGTAGCGTTTGAACATTGAGAATACTTCTTCAAATTAGATTTCTGTAACGCCTGTAAGGTTACCTTAAATGTCATGGGCCCAACATGACGACTTACTATTTGTCATCCCCCTTAGAACTTTAGAAATGACATTTCGGCTACACAATACTTGATGCTTTTGATTGTTGCTCGTATATATGAGGCTTTGTTGGTTTCCTGACGTCTATCAGTATCATAATGGCTGACTTGGCTTTTTGAGTATAGTTGAATGTTGTTTTTATTAAAGTTTCACATATATTCTAGTTTGATGGGATGTACACTTCATTATCGATTTGCAGGAGTTGCTTTCATCTGTGGGCCCCCTGGAGTTTTCTTATGGGAAAGCAGAAGTGAGTGAAGTTTCAACCTGTACAGGCGATGTGAGTTTACAGCTTCCTCATTATATGGCTGCATGTGATATTGTGCGTTGTTGTTTGTTTCATGCTAAATTAGTCAATAGCGCATTGAATTAGTATTCAGCTTGAGATATTAATCCCTCCGGTTCACATGGACATTTTTATTTATTTGTGAGGAGTATTTTAATCAAATGTAAAGAATCAAATGAATCGGAGGAAGTATATCTCAAAGGTTATCAACCTTGGGGAGTTTCTTATCTCGGGGTCTCAATTCTGTGACGTGTAATACTAAAGGCTCTTCAATGGACATTTCATTTAACAATATAATTAGGCTTGCAAATGAAAGTGGCCCGACTGAAGTACTGAACAGATAAATTTTGTGGACTTTGATTTGTAATTTTACATGATCTAAGATTATTTTATATTCATCATACAATTCGGGAAGTGGAGTCTCTTTTTAAGCATTCATAATTCCAATACAGATCTGGAATCTGTTGAGCATCTCTTTCGGACTCCATTAAGTGCAAACAACATATAATAAAAAACTAGGGGCATATATTTATTCACTTACTTTGCTTGTAGATTTTTTAAGCTGCCGAGTGACTTCTTCATGTTTATCCTATTACGAAGTTGCTAGTGTTCTTACATGTTACAATGCACTTCTTCCTTAAATGCTAACAAAAAATAATCAAAAATAGGGGAATAGTAAAGCATTCAGTTTGTTGCTTGAATAGCTCAGTGACTTCTCTCCATGGCTTAAAATCGCTGTATGGGTCGTGATCACAACTGCCGTAACGGGACACGGCTGCTGCACTCTAAGTCGCTGTTATCGTAATGATATTTATTTTACAAGATTTTGTAAATATTTTATCATCTGTTGGCTATTTCATATAAAGTTTAGATTTGATTCTGTTTAGAATTATTGATTTCACTAATGTTATAGTACAATTTCTAAGAGCTTTTTATTATAAAATTTTACACTTTCCAAACATTGACATGACACGAACACGGCAGGAGTCCGACACTATTAATTGGTTTGGGTTGAGGCTTGATGACCCATTTATGTAATAGGGTAAACACGAACCCGACACGAGTCACGAGATTTATTTGGGTTAAGTTTGGATTAAAGGGTCATGGTTCTTGACCCGTTTACATATGACATGAACATGACCCTGACATGACCTTACTTAGTGTGAATACATGTTGCAATGCCCTTTCCATAAGGAAACAAACTTTCTGTGTTTCTTTTAACACTAGGGTAAGATTGTGGTACATTGGATCCCCACTGTACTTGCCAAAGGAGAGAGCCATGGGGCACTAGGTTAATGTTGTTATTGTTTGTGAATTCTCCAATGCTGTAATCAGTGTAATGTCTTGGTAATGTCATTTGACTCGGATGATGCAGGCTTTCTTGGTGACTGTGCGTAACAAGAAACGTGTTGGCTATACATACGAGCTAACTCTTGTTGTCAAAGGTTTGTATTTGCTTCTGTACTAGATGCTCTGTAGTTTTTGCCAAAAAGTTTCTGTAACCACTTGTTGATACAGGTGAATGGTTGGTTGGTGGTGAAACAAAGAAGGTGAAGGGATATCTAGACATCCCTGAGTTCTCATATGGTGAGCTAGATGATCTGGAGGTATGCTCTGCCAATTAGCGTTTCTCTAATCTTTGAGATTCTAGAGTTTGGTTGTGTCAAAAATGTAATCCCTAGAGAATTAACCTACTTTTGACATAGGGTCCCCTCCATATACTTTGAATTCGAATTGCTACATCGTGCCTGCATTCCTTTCCAGATCCCTCCATTCAAGTCTATATAACCCATTTCATTTTGCACATATCTGAATGCACATATTGTAAACTGTAGAAA
>JAGPOY010006388.1:0-10347 GCA_018983105.1 Silene uniflora | reverse complement strand
ATGCATGTTACTATATGTATAAGATGACCTAAACGAGCATTGTGCATGATGCAATATATGATTGCATGAAGCTATATAGGTACAAGTCTTACGTACAAAACTATAATGACCGAAAAATAACTTCATTATTTATTATTTACTTATTATTTAGTCCATGTTGATTAAGTTATTAAGTTATAATATTATTAGCCAAGTGTAATTTGTTTTTTATTAAATACTTCTTTTTACATTTCAGAGCGATTGACTCTATTTGACAGCATTTATCAAAAAATCAACTTGCAAAAATAATGTCAATACTCTTTTGTAAGTTGTAAATCAAGAATATTCACTATCCAACATTTCGTATATAAATCTCGTGTTTGAGAAGAGCAGGGCCGGCCCTAAAGATATTGAGGCCTTTGGCAAAATCGTAAAAAAAGGCCCCTTTATTGTGGTCGTTTTTTCCCCTGTAATTTCATTGATAGAATCATGTAAACTATCATTAGAGTGAATTAAATTTGCATTCGTAAGTTTCTCTTTTTATTTAAGGCGACATTGATAATTGAAATTCAATAAGAGACTTAACTCTTAGAGATTCAATAACAAATTCTGAATCACGGTTCACAAACAAAGACAACAAAACAACCATACATGAAAATCGGAACAAAAAACACGATATAGCAGGTGACTAGCTCAGCAACACAAAACACTCGCAACACTAAAACTTATAAATCAATGAATCAACAATTTAAATTAATAAAATTGAAGATTATGAAGAAAAAAAACGATTTAGAACACCCCTAAATTTCTGAATTCTTGGCTGACTAAGGCAACGAGGTGGATAGGTAACCGAGGAATAGGCGAACGGAGGTCGAGGAGCGGTAGAGACACAATCACACAAGTTTCTTACTTCTTTTCAGAATTCCAATTTTGAAGGAATGGAAATATAAACTGTAGAGTAGATTTTTCAAGAACCCTAGAAAATTTGGGGAAAAATTGATTTTGGAAGTTGAAGAATGAGAGAGTGATGGGTTTAGAAGGGAAAGAGTACAATTAGAAAAAGAAAAGTACGGAGTAATGTTTATGTGAAAGTAAACTTTTTGTCTTTTCCTTCTTTGCTGAGAGTTAGTGCGTTTTTGATTTTTGATTTTTTTTTTTTTTTTCCTCTTTTCATATTGGGCCCCTTCCTTTGTTGGGCCCTTGTCAAAAAAACCCATCAAACACCCCTCTGGGCCGGCCCTGGAGAAGAGATCCGCAAATATCATTGTCAATACATAATTTTTTTCTTAAAAAAAAAGAGTAGAATATTCTAGGACAATCGAAGGAGGGCACTATTGGGCTAATAATGGGGTAGATTTCGGTGTTATTTTAATTTTAATAACAAGAAAAGTAGTCCACTGATCAAGACTAAAACAAAATTAAGAGAAAGATAAATGAGTTAGCGCTACCGGGTGGTGTCGAGATTGAACGTCATACAATAATAGTGGGGACTTCTAAAATAAAAGTACTATTACATGCAACTTATATTTTATGGATCCTCATTTATTGCATGTGAGAGGGTGGTGCACTGGTGCCCATACTCAGCGCCACTTGGTGACGCTCTATTATTATTATCCTAAGAGAAAACCACTAGCGAAGAAAAGATTAAGTAGTAATATAGGATACTGCAAACCCAACCGACATAACTCACCACAACACTAATCAGATTATCATAATAATTGGGACATTAAAACGTACAAGTATAATGTTGGATTTCACCTACTTATCAGACGATATGCATGCTTTCGGGCAAGTCTTCGCTCGTTACGAAAAAATCTTGTGTCCTTCGGGAGTACCATCTTCCTCACATTAAAAAGCAATTCAGCAAATAAAATGTTATATTAGCTTGAGTGTAAGGAGGACAGTACTCCCGGAGGACACAAGAATTTTTGCCGTTTCTAATTATACAACAATCTTTTTCGAGTTGTTACTTTATAATGAAAATGTTTCTTTAGACTGCATTTCGTAATTATATACTTCGTATATGCTAGGGAGAGACCCACCAGTCACACAGGGGCATGTATTATTAATGTAATATTGTAGTGTATAGGATCGATCTTTTCTTTTCTGAATTTTGCATATTTCATGCAGTGGCAAAACAAGGCGGAACAAGTAATTGTATAACTTAAATTTGAAAAAAAAAAGGGGAGGAAGGGTGGATTTTAACGGAATTTTTTTGAATTTTTCTGTCCTACTAATCCCCAAAATCCGCCACCATTTCATGTGAAAGGGTGGTGGCAAAGTTGGATATCAGGCAATGGCGCAAATGCGCCATCTCGTCTTCATGCCAAACACTGAATGGACGCGCAACATGAAGCAACCATGATTAAGCCGTTAGACAATAAAAAAAAAAATGGTGGTGGTAGACGCACTTAATTGAAACTTAACCTGAGAAAGTCAAATTCGTGGTTCAGTGGTGTAATTAGTGGAATAAAGCTAATGCTGATTGCTGACAATGGCCCTCTGTACTTGAAAGTACATACTCCCTCCTATTCGCTATAATTGTCCCTTTTTCCATAAACGGATTATTCAAGTAATTGTCCCCTTTCCTTTTTTGGTAACTTTTATACATATTTTATTCATCACTCTCTCCTCTCACCAAACCCCACACAACTCTTTTACTCCTACTTTATTATTTTCTTTAATATTTTGGCCCCACAATTCCTTATTTAACTCATAATAATTCATCCCCCCCTCTTATCACCAACCCCACAAAACTCTTTTACTCTTATTCTAATAATTTCTTAAGTACCGTGCCAAACCCAAAAGAGACAATTATAGTGAATAGGAGGGAGTATACCATAACATCACTTCAGTTTTTAATTCAACGCTCCAGATACATTGTTACTAGATGCATACCCAATTTTTGGTGTATACGGACCGTTCTCCTTACACTTAAAAGTTAAAACCAATCCATCAAATGGAATTATTATAAAGGTCCTTTCATTTTTATTTTTATTTTTGATAACTAGCTAATGAGACTAATGTTGAATATTAGGGTTTCATAGACCTAGTTCTTCTGACTTAATTTTTGCTTATTTTAATTCGATTTTTTCATTCAGTTCAGTTCAACTCTACTCAAACTAACTTTATTTTAGCTATATTTAGTTTAGCTCAACTCCAATTAAGTTACATTATCTTAGACGATCTTAGGTTAGTTGACTTTTATAGCTTATCGACTAGGATTTTAACTTATTGGTTAAGATGAAGATATTGTGATGATAAAATCACAGGTTCTAATCCCCTTCTTCCATTGAAATTAAGTTACATACTATTGACGATAAAATGACTCGATTGCTGTAAATCACATGAAGTCATAGACAAATACTCCATCTATGCAAAATCACTTATTTGTCGTCGAGCATATATATGTTAATTCAAATCATTTTTTTTGGGGTTTTTCTCTCTTGTACCTCTGAAGTTTTCACTTTTTTAAATTGTACCCTTACATTTGACAGAATATCAATTGTACCCTTAAGCTTCATTAGTTGTTCCCAAATGTGACCTAAACACTCTCTACCGTCAACTTTTGCCGTTAAGTACTAACATGGGGTTTGATTTTTTATTTTTATTTTTAATTTACACTTTCCCCCTTTATTTTCATTGTTTTCCATCTATTTGTTCAACCTCCATTTATTCTATTCATTACTCAATTCTTCAACCTTCATTTATTTTATTCATTACTCCCTTCTTCATCTTCCTTTTATTTCATTAATTTCATGGTTTTGCTATTACATCTTAACCTCCACTTATTTTATTCATTACTTCATTCACCTTCTCTTTATTTCATTAATTCCATGGTTTTGCTATTACATCTTAGTGACCACAATTACTACACCAACGATGAAGATGACATCAACGAATAAAAGGAGGATGAAAAATGGGGAGAGGAAAAATTGAGGGAAGTAAAGGGAGAGTGAAAAATGGAGCAATAAATGAAATAAATGAAAGGTTGAAGAATGGAGTAATGAATAGAATAATGGAGGTTGAAGAAATGGAGGGAAAACAATGAAAATAAAGGGGAAAGTGTAAATGAACAAAAAAAAAATAATTAAAAATCAAACACATCTTAGCACTTAACGGCAAAAGTCAGCGATTTCGAGTGTTTAGGTCACGTTGGGGAACAACTTATAAAGCTTAGGGGTACAGTTAGTATTTTGTCAAATGCAAGGGTACACCTTGGAAAAGTGAAAACTTTAGGGGTACAAGAGAGAAAAACCCTTTTTTTTTTCTTTATTGAGATTCTTTTAAACTCCCTAATTCCATTGAAATTCTTTTAAACTCTCATGAACATATCTTAAAGACACATAAAAAAATTGCATATCAAACTATTGAAGCATTTTATAATTGTATGAGTAAATTACAAATAACTCTCTTATATAAACATGATTTTTAAAATAACTCCCTTTTATAATTTTTTATTTAAATAACTCCCTTATAAAACTTGTTTTTCAACAAAATGCCTCTTCACCGGAACTAGATTTATTTTTCATAATTTGATCGATTTACAGTTCTTATAACATAATCCCTACATCGCTACTATGTTTCCATAACTCGTGACCAATTCCAGATCTCTCTCAAACATAATACACTCAAGTCATGCACTTTGAACGAAGAAGAATCGAGCATAAATGGGTCATTTTGTCTTGTTTTAAAGAATAACATAGTGAGAAAATGGGCGGAATAGTAATTTAACATCTTATATAAGTGAAAAAATGAAGGAAAGAAATGACATTTTTGGCCGCAAAATTCAAAAATAAGTCTCATGCCGGTAAAATAGACATTTATTTGTATAAAAAACGTATTTTAAAAGGGAGTTATTTGAATAAAAAATTATAAAAGGGAGTTATTTAAAAAAAGTCGATTATAAAAGGGGTTATTTATAATTTACTCTAATTGTATTGATAACTTATTGAATTGTCTAAAAGATAGTACAGTTAAGGTAGGAAGGTTGATGAACATGGTCATATAATTGCACGGTTAATAATCACTAAGTGCCCACTTTGTATGGTCCAAAGTATACACAACGCATAATCTTTTTGGATTATACACTAAACATAACGTAAATACTTTATCACAAGCTAGTAATCAAAAATTTCCGTGGTTGGGATTTGACTTGAACTTTCTACTTGTAATTATTAGCCACCCAATAATTAAAAGTTGCTATTATAAAAAAATAATGTGAGACTAATCCTTTTAACTAGTCTAGATCCCGCGCAAATGCGCGGTATATATAGACATTTTAATTTTTACTGTATTACTTATAGATTTTATATTTTTATCTCATGAATTTTTATAAAAATAAAATTAATAAAAAGAATTGAGTAATTCTATGAAGAAGTGTGTTTTTTAAGAAAATATTTTAACTACCTCAAATTATTTTAATAAATTCTTTTTTTTGTCACGAAGTTAATAATAGGAGTAACAGTTTATGTATAGCTTATATTTTTATACCAATTTTGTTTCATTTTTCTTAAAAGATTATATTTTTAAGTTTAAAGATAAGATTATTTTTAAATGAAAAATTGGTTTAATAAATGAAAATCTTATTTGTTTTCATATATAAGTTTGAGCACTCTGGAGAGAAAACTTTAGAAAGGTTTTTTTTTTCTCTTAGTATATAGGGGGATGAGCTCAAAAATCTTAAATTCAATATTAAGTTATATGTTGAATGTTAAAACCATGTTATAAGTAGTATATAAGATGAAAATAAAAAGATAGAAAATATAGAGGTTGACACTTTTCATTTATTTATTAAAGGATTAATTTTAATTAAATTCGTTGAGTTTAGAGTCAAAGTATTATTTAAATAAATTACTTACGAATATTTTTATAAGTTTTTCTAGTTCTCGAAACTTTACTTAGCTCATTTTTTTTAAGAATTTATAACACTTATAATTTATTAATTAAAAAAATTTTCATTTAACAAATTTATTTTGAAAACAAATAAGATTTTGATTTATATAGGGTCTCAAGTGTCAAATTAAAAAAAAAAATATGAATATGAATAATATAACCACATATATGGTATAACTTTATTTTTTATTTATTTCCTTATTGAAATGGAGAGATTCTAACATAATAAATCTAGTTGTTTCCTTATTTAAGCATAGGTGGTTTGGAGGGAAAATTTTTAGATAGACTTATTCTTTTAGTAATATAGGGGGATTAGAAACTTCACTATTATATTATAAAAGTAATCCTTTGTACTTCTATTTTATTTTTTTGAAAATAAAGTGGTTTATTAGCAACGTTGATTAGTCACTATTTTTTTTCGTATTTTTTTTTCTTAAGGTAATTTTGACAAAATACCGTGAATTAGTCACAATAGAACACGATCGTAACTTCGTAAGTTAACGTATTTAAACTAAATGAATAATTTAAACATTCAAAATAATCAATAGATTTTATATGAGCTTCTATTGGACATTCATGTCCAACTCTTTCGAGGTGGGTTGAAAGCCGGTGGCTTCAACTTACCTTACTCATTCGAAAGGATGAGATAGGTTGGTCCTACCCAAAAGGATCAACCTAGTTTTCTTACCTTATCAAAATAAAAAATAAAAAAAAATAATAGATTTTATATGAATATTTTATATGTTCGTCGTTCCGGGGTAGTATCATTGGTTTTTCAGTACATCTTAATTCAGGCGGCCTTAAATTAAGATATTTCACAACCTTATTTCATTTTCACTTTATTTAATTCGACAAAAAAATATTTTAAAAACGGTCTTAAATGAGAATTAGTGTCGATTACGATGGTTCTACTAAAATAAGTGTAATAATATAGAAAGATTAATGGTGATCTGTGATCACATTCTCCCGTACAATGAATTCGTACTTATCATAAGTACTTGAGTTATGCGCAACATACAGTATGTTATAAGCTTAGTTGTCGCATCTAGTCATCTACAGTAGATCTACTATTTTACTCCATAAAATTAAACATGATTAGCTTTTAACCTAATTTTAAGAGCCTTCTTAGAACAAACATACGGAGTATAAAGGAGGAACTACTGTTTACACGCGTAATCTCGCTCACTGTTTAAGCCATTTTTCAGTAGTAACAGCCGTTCGTTCATTTAGGTTTAGGTATTACAGATTCCATTGTTAGAGAAACTTTTACATAATTCAGAATTTGTAGATTTTCTGTTAGTTGTCGTTTCGAATGGGTAGTACATGGTCTACTTGGAGCAATGCCCCCGTAACCTAAATGGTACGAAGTATCCGATCAGGGCTTCATTCCTATTAACTTGTGCGGGCGACGGTTCTATATACTCCCTCCAAGTCTGCCTATAGTTCCCCTTTCATTATAATACTCCTCACATATAATAGAGAAAGGGGAACTATAGGCAGACTTGGAGGGAGTATAACTTATGAGTTTTTCATAATTCCTATGGAGTATATATATTAAGTTTTAAGGAGGTTGTTATATACTCTCGATCTTTCTGTCATCCACTAATTATGCATACCTTAACTTCTGTATTTTGATTCCAAACTATGTAACTAACACAAATACACAATATCAACAAAATATCTATGTATCCTATAGATCTGCCGCTGGACTATCATATCAATAGTTGAACCACGTGTATTTGTTTGTCTGTTTTTGTTGTTTATTCTGTAATTTATATTTACCATTATCTTTCTTGCATCAATATGTTGTAGTGTACTAACGTATATAAATGTGGTGTATAAATGAAGATTTTGTTACTTTGAACATTTCACTTTTAACCCTACTAGAAAAAATCGCCCAAAATTAACTTTGAATTAATTTTTTGCAAGTAACTAAGCCTAATTCATGTCGAACGTAACAAATTAATAAAACAGGCCGATGTTGATTAGGAGTCAAGTCGATAATTTGAAGGTAGTAACGGCCTATAGTTGCCTTCATATCTATATACATGCATGACACTTATTTTGATCTACATATGAGTCTCAGAGTCTGTAAATCAACCTAGGAATATTAACGACATGTGTGATACTAATAATAAGATTGTGAGTCGGTGATAGAAAGACAATAACCCTTGACTAAGCTTAACGGGTTTACATTTAGATACTCAATTTGGATCGAGTTCAAATTCCTCATAAATATCAGAGTCAAGTGGCACAGATTCACCTAAATACGTCCAAAACTATCTATTAAATCTTCGTATTAGAATTAAATCCGAATTACCGAACAACTCGAATTGAATCAAAATCCATTGACATGCATCCCACTAATAAAATTGTTGGTGGCCCTATCAACCAATTACTGTTGATGTCTTGATCAGATTGAGGATGAAATATAAGTGACCTAGTTAATCATACGCGTCAATTCATGTTAACATTTTTGTATGTAATATCAAAACTAACTTTATATTAAATCTTCGTATCAGAATTGAACCCTAATGGCCGAACAATTCAAATTGAATCAATATCCATTTGCATCCACTACAATCTACATGCACAAATGGTAAAAGCATAGTGTCATTAGAATGACACTTAAGATTAACCATTTATATTCCATCCTCAATTCCCATCAAAAATCAACCAATAATTGATGGATAGGGCCAACATTAGTTAGTAGTTGTATTAGTTGGCCGTCGTATATATCATGTAGTGCAGCCTGTTTTATTCACCTGAGAATGACATAAGTAGGTAACAATCAATCCTTCACATTTCACAATATAATAAATTAATTAATTAAATGCGACAAATCAAAAAATGTTTATAACAAGGGCTAATAAGGACAAACAAACAAATATTAACGGACCATGATTTGAAGCTTGACAAAAAAAAAAGTAAAAAAGCAAAAATAGTAATTTCCACTATGAGTTTGACATTGGAGGAGATAAAAAAGGAATCAACCTCTCCAAGAATATTGTTAATGTTGGTCAGCTCCGTTTATTTAATTGGTCTCTTTTAAGACAGATATATTCGTATTAAAAAGTAACGCGTTAAATATTACTTGACAATCTGACATATAAATAAATAGGACACGATTTTGTAAAATCCTTGACATTCAGCTCTTTATAACAACTATCGTTTTAGCTTATTTTTTTAATTTAAAACGGGTTATATCCGTTCTAAACGAGAATTTGTGACGTATATCGATCAGGTTATTCTAAATGGGGTGACTCATAAATCAATAAAGTATCATATTGTTAACACTAGGAGGAACCGCACTTCCGTGATCAACCTTTTGTCCTTTGCCAATATCTCAACTTTAAAGTTATGATTATGATAGATTATATATATCAATCTCTTGTTGTAACATTGTATTATGTTAAATTTGTCAATGGTTAGCGTGGATGATTTAGTCATATTAGTGAAGACATTCTGAGTACTCCGCAATTAACTTTATATTGCATCTTTAAAAAATATGATTACATAGAAACAAAACTTATTTTTTCATGTGACTTTTACAAGCAAATTACGATAAATATAGTCAACTCAGTTTCAAATTTACTATGTGTGCATCGCGAAAAAAGGAAGAAATTTGGTAATAAAAAGTTAGAGATTGTCGTCTTTAGCTCCAACAGTACGTGGTGTAGCTAGATGTGCTAGCATGGACGTTGTTGGCTAAAAAAAAAAAAAAAAGAAATCTTTACACTCATTAAGTTCAAATTGTAGCTGAAATATTGACTCTGTCACTGGCTCAAAAAAAAAGTTGTATACATGGATTACAATGTGTATATATAGTATTTAATACGGAGTATTACATAAATGATATGGAGTACATATATATTGAGATTATTGTAGGTTTTTTGTACGGGATAAGTACGTACCTACTCAAAGTTGGCTTAAATGGTGCACGACTCTAACTAGCTTAGTACCACTAGGGTTAACTAAGTTAGGGATTTGGCAATTACCACGGTATACCAATAAATAACTAGGTTTGCAATAATCCTATAACCATAATCCTACTTATAATACATTTGCCATACCCCTAGCTATTGTCCTATACTTTCCGAAATAACTCGGATTAAGTAGTGTCCCGGTACGTCTATCGAGATCACCATTGTGGTAACGTTGTTGACCTCATTTAAATCGGGAGCCAATTATCGACAATAGTGTATAGTCCTCTCACTTAGACCTGACAAATAGGTCGAGTCGTGTCGGGTTCGTGTTCGTGTCACATGTAAACGGGTCATAAACCCTCCAACCCAAACCCGACCCAATTAAATCTCGTGTCGTGTTCGTGTCGACCCACTTACATAAATGGGTCATCAAGCCTCAACCCTAACCCGTTAATGTCGTGTCGGGTTCGTGTCGTGTTTCCGTGTCATGTCCATATTTGGAAAGTTTAGGTATATTTATGTGATGGAGGATCAAGAAAAATTACGA
>JAGPOY010006386.1:0-10349 GCA_018983105.1 Silene uniflora | reverse complement strand
TTAATAGAATAAAATATGGGATACACTAAGGCTATATTGAAGATGCATAATTGTTAAGTTATTGAGTAGCAATCTAGCTATTATGGTAACAATCAATTTTATTTTGATTTCTTAACAAGTTGAAAAGATCTACCCCATAACAGAACAATATGGTACTCCTAATCAATACTATGATATATATGCACATTATCCTCTTTTTCGTATATTGTATCTTTATGTTGGAATTTGACATTTAATTGCGTAACTTAATTTCTGTAGGTTAAATTAAGCTTATGTTGTTATTATAAGTTAAATGTCATTAAACTAAGAGGAGTTATAGATTACATATACATTAAGAGCTATGGGAAGTTTAAAGTTACGTAAGTTGTATAAGCACGCTTATATACAAGGAGTCTTGTGCTCTAATTGAAAGCTATAAGATCTCATGTGAGAGTAGCTCTTTTACAACGTATTGACTTCTGTGTTCAGAATATTTCCGTTGCCCAAATTAAATTTCTAACAATCTAAAACAAAATTTTCAGTACTAGCTAGCAGCTCGCTAGAGACGGAATATACTTGATATGTATAAATTTACGATAATTTTCAATGTTAGAAGTGTCATATAGGTTGTTGAACTTATAGTTATTTCTACCAACAAAAGTAAACAAAGAGGAAAAAGATACGGAGTATTTGATAGGGAGTACATGAGAATTCCTTAGTAAAAACAAATATGTGAAGAAACCCGATAGTCCACATGTGAGTGTTTGTCCCACATTGATAAAAGAGGAGAAGAACTACCACTTTATAAGGCAAGGGGCTACTCCCTCTATTACCCTCTTGGGCCTCTGTTGTGGACTATGTCTCCTCCGTTTGGGTGTGACTCAGACCCGTTGTTAAATTTCACAAAATAAAGGAGTTTGCTTGCTATTGATCATTGAGGTGTGTCATTTGGTCATTTGTGAGCTAGTATATCTTTGTTGTTATTCCCCCAAACTTTGTCACATGACATACATTTGTGATTTAACTAAAAGTTCAAATGGAAATATTTCTGTCCTTCGAGAGGACATCCTACTTACAAGTTACCCTAAGAAGGACGTCCTCCCAGAGAACACAAGTGTTATTTCTCAAGTTTAAATACTCCGTATTGATTATGCTATCTCAACATACAATAATACTATTCCTCGTGTTTTTGTTTTACATAATAATTTAATTGTACATTTTGTTAGCAAATTTAGTTAATGTTAATTAGCGTTAAATGGGGCGAGTACGGCCTTCCCAAATCTATCCCATCGACAAATTCTAATTTAGAAGTACCAAATACAACCAAGAAGTGAGATGGGCGTGAAGACAATGACAACTTTTGATACACAAACAGAAGGATGTTTGGTAGATGGTAGAAGAAGAAACTAGAAAGAAATGAGCAATACCTTCGCTTACACCAAGTTGTTCAGAATGTGACAATCCAAAATTTGAAACAACATCATCGACGACCCCACGCACCCAACTTCAGTTGTTGTACATACACAAAACGTTATATGAAAATGAGTTTGCGCCACTAGGTAGGCTGTAGTACTTAATTTTGCTACCACGTATGTATATATAGAAGAAATGAATGTATTATACGAGTAGGATGTTTATATAGTAGGAGCTAGCATTAGTTGAAGGCTTGAAGGAATGAGTTCCTTCACCAGGAATTAAAGCATTCAATTGGTACCTAATCTAACTTTCTATCCTCTCGTCTTCTTTTCTCATCTCATATAGTTATAGATTTATAGAGTTATAGTTAATGTGCTACTGTAAATAATACTCCGTATGCTTTAGAAGATTTCGGCCAACCTTGTTGTTTACTCTTACACTTTGTAACTTTTTACACAATCTCCTCCATACTTGTATGCAAATTCTTATACTCAAGCCACGGGAAACTAATAGGAGTATATAACAAAGGTTTTAGGTGTGGTCCATGCCGCTTTTGATTTAATCATAATCATGTCAATTCAAGGTGTTTCTGCTGCCTTTACATCACCAAATATCCACAAATTCTAAAATAAGAGGGTCTCACATGCATGTATTACGGTCCTTTTCTGTAAGAACTAATCCTAACTAATGCTACTCAAAACATACGGAGTATGTTACTACATACTACATCCATCCTAATTATTTGTTTACCTTTGATGAAAGCAATTAGTTATAAACAAGGTAAACAAATGATTGACATAAAGGGAATATTTTTTAATAATCATACAAAATTCCCATTACATGACCAAAGTTGTACAAGTTTGATGTGGTACTAGCTAGTGAACCGAGTCAACCTGTATCCAAACTTACTAACTAGAACTTGACATGAAATTGAACGGGTCCCAAATCAACATATACTCGTAATTTATTAACTCGATAATAACACACTCTTTGCATATAATTCAAATTGACTCGACATATATCCGATTCCAATGACCTACGTATATGCTATGTTTAGTAGAAAATGATGGAAGGGGTAGGGTTTGGTAACTCATGCTTGTAGTTGAGATAAAAAGAACCATCCCAGTTGTAATGTTTTCTGCTTCAAAGTTGGTAAGGAAGAAAGATTTATTGATTATTTGCGTTTGAAGTTAGGACAAAGAAGGGATGCCATTGTCTATCTTGTCCTCGTGACTTGATTTAGAACAAAGTAGAATGTTGTCCGTGAGAATCAGAGTAGTACATAGGCCATGTCATACTCACGGGTGCAAATACCATTTATATACCCGATTACGGTGTGTTAATGCGAGACCGTTATATATATACTCTTTTCCTTAATTTTTTTTCTCCCTTGCAGTATATAAGAAGTATTTAATGAAAGCTAAACAAATGAGTGGATGAAGGGAATACTTATATTCTTATTTTATAATGTACTACATAGCTAATAAATAAGTTATTCCCTACGTCCCGGTCAATTGTTGTCATTTGGTTTTGGCACAAACACAAGGAAAGAGTAATGGGCCAATTACTGAATGACAAGTGGAAGAAAATAAATGTGAATGATCAAATTGCTTATAAGTTCATTCTAAAAATAGAAATGACTGACAACAATTAACCGAGACACCCCAATATAGAAAATGACAACAAATGATCGGTACAGATGAAGTATGTGGATAATCATAGTTTAATAGTGCTGTCCTTTGAAAGCCAATCAAGTTGAAGGAAGAAGGAAGCAAAAGGAAGTGAGTAAAACTCTTAACTAATTACAAGTTACGAATCAATACGAAGAAGTTGCATATTGGCATGGCAGGTGGAATGTCACTTTATCTACAACCAAATCAGTTGCATTTCTAGTTAGCCGTCTTTGAAAATCAACCGACCATACTAATAAGGTTGGGTTGATGCATGTAGGGCCGTCAACAACTTAGCTGTCCTATGTTACTCATTAGTGGAGATCAGGGGCGGATCCAGGATTTAGAAGTAGGTTGGGCTAATTGATATCGGTGGTTAGACATGAAAAACCGACAAACCGTATAATTTCAGTTGCACATATACTACTGGAGATGTTGGAATAGTATAATCCTCATATAAAATCAAAGATTATCCGTCTGCAAATGAAGCGGGCTCACAACTTAGAATTGAGACGGATAATCGCTCCAACATATGCTCAGGCATTAGACGTTCAATAGTTTTCCTCAAATGGGATTAAACTGGAGTGAGTCTGTTGTCATACATTTACGGAGCATTTGTTAATAACTTCATTCCCATTTACAAAACGAAGTTCTACATCCAACTCAAAAGATTACCCAACAATTTTGTTGTTAATGACTATGGCCTGTCATAAATTTCAGCACCAAATTCTACTATTACCTCACAAAACAACAGCCGATTATATAGTTGCTAATGTCACCTTTTAGAGACGGGAAAGTGCAAAGCCTACGAAAGTGTTTACTATTGTTAGACACTCTGACCCCAACCAATTGAGGTAGCAGGCCAAACTTTACTTTGGTTCAGAGTAATGTACCCGTAACTACTGACTTGGATTGCTGTCTGGTTTCTTCTGAAAGATAATTGACCCTAGGATTAATGCAACTCCTGTGATGGCGATAGAAACTAGCACATGTTTTTGTGAAAAGGTTGGTCTCACTCTTCTTTCACGCCGTGCTTGTCTTTCAGCTGCGGGCCTTCCAACCCTGTTATGTCAAGTAAAACTTAGTAACCAGTGAGAATCGCAGCTGCTATTAGACACTAGAGCATGAACATATATGAGGCATGTTTCATTGTTTCCTATATCACACAAGGAAAATGGCTAGAGAAAGACTATCTAATGCATTTTCTCAGCTAAGAATGAGTTGGCAGTCATGACTGGCATTGAAATCCGCCAGCATCATCAAACTGCTCTTGCGGCGTAGCTCCCTCTACATTAAAAAAAAAACACTGGGGAATAAAATGAATCATTACCTAGACGAGCCCACAACACCCTCCGCGACGCCATTGCACGTTGCTTGATGGACATAAATATTACGGAGCCTAATGTACTTGCCACAGTGATTGCAAAGTTCCGTTCGATTCCCACATACATCCTGCAAATAAGGGTTCACTGAAAATTAAGTACTCTTGTGGGGTGGGGTGAAGTGGAGATATGAGTATTTGGCACCAAAAAAAAATGTTAGTAGTAGTACTATTATTACACTCCGTAACTCTTGATTTGCAAGACTGACAAACCTGATGTTCAATCATATCAATGGCAGGTAAAGGAAATTCACAGAATTCACATGTTGTAATCCTTTTGGGACAGCTCTCAACTTTATGAACATCCAAAATAGCGCGCTCCATCGTCTCGCTACATAGAGAACACGCTACCTGTACCATGAAGTATCCAGTATAAATCAACTACATAGAAGACATATCGTATCACTAAACCATAGAAACATATTAACTTTGCGCCTGGCCTTTCTGATACTTCATTATTTTCAGACCAAGTAATCTCAACTGCGTCCCAAAAACAGGAAAGTAACGAAAAGGAACACCCTCAGACTTTACATCCTCATAGAAACCACCACCTTACCACCCCTTACAAGGAACAGACGAAGTTGCATGCATGAAGGCCTCAGCCTTCAATATCCTACCAAAAAATGGATGTAAAATAGATTGTGTCTTTGTCAATGTGCCCAAGGATATAAGCTAACGATTAATGATAAATCATAGAGATCACAGATACATGGGTCTTCTCAGTGCCAGGGCTTCATTGTCCACTAACTTGTAAAATCTGCTTGTGTGTTAATTAATATGTTCTCTGATCCCAAACACCATCAAGGAAGAAAGAAATTTAAGGATAACAGTTCAGAAAAGTATGAAAATGTTCTACTTATTACGCGCACTATCCACATGAGAAGAGGTAAGGAATTAACCTTAATAACAGCTCAGGAGAATATGAAAATGGTATAACATGCTAAAATCATTGTAACAACTCTCCATACATTGAGTTTTCAAGTATGCATACATAAGGACGACGCCTCAAAGAGGAATAAAAGAAAGGAAAACATCATAAATGTGTATCAACCTGAAGCCTTAGTAGTTAGTGCATAACGTACCCTATTCAGGAATCACCATGTTATACTTCAACTATCTCAGAGGGCAATATGCATTACTACAAAGTTACAAACAAAAATAGCGCACTTAAGTCCCTCAGAGCCAGCTAAAAATTGAAATTGTAATAGATAATCATCACAAAGTCGCACTCCATCCACCTTTCAATTTTCATGGCAATACAAGGATAGAGGGTCTACTTAGTCATATAATCATATCCACCTGAAAAGAATTTTCTCATACATCTACACTGTCAATTATCATCGTCAAACTCCCAGTAAACTGTATGGTCAATTAAATAGGATAAATACCTTGCTGCTAATACAAACCAACAAGGCAACGGCTATACTCCCTAAACCATGAAAATTCACTTTGAAAGGCTGGGAAAGCTACACTTAGCAATGCCCTTCTAAGCAGCTACGTCAATATAAGTCCTTCAGGTAAGCATCTACCTAAGTTCATTTAACCATCCAATTTAGTTTCAGCATTCACAAGGCTAAGTACCTACCATCTCAATTAATCACCTACATTGGTAAAGACATATTGGTCAAGAAACGAATTAAACGAGCAAGTAAAGAGATTTTATCTTAAGCTAAATTTAGAGACATAATAACACTGAAGCACCAAAATCTTCGTTCCATACCCCCATCCATCGCTTTAAAGAAACTTCTAAAATCGTGTGTTGTAACTAAAGCAACTGAAGAATTCAACTTATTCACTTGAGATTAAGCTATTTATTACTTTTCAGTGTCTTGTTGCAAAATGTTCAGAGTGGAGACCCCTGGCTTCTTGATTTGATTACCCTATTTTCTACTTTTGGCATATTTTTAGAAATTCTCCATTTCTATTTTGTGCATGTTTTTACGGTGAGACCCACCACCGACTCACACCCATTTACATTCCTTAATCTTTATGCAAAGTAAATGGAGCAACTTCTAAGAACCGGAGGGAGTACTATATAGCATATAACTGTAACTTAAGATACCAAACAACACCAATGGTAAAAACTGGTACCCTTAATTTGAAGAAGCTTTCCTCAACAGATATACGGGCTAGCAAAGCAAGCAAAATTTATACCAAACAACAAATAATATGAATACATAATGGTGCCAAAAAACTTACAGGAGCATGAGTATTGACATAATGATCTTCAAGAGTGTTTCTGGGAACCATATCACCACAAACTTTACATTTTCCGAGATTTCGGGAGCAATGAACGAAATGCAAGTCAATGTTTGTCGACGGAATTGGTCTGTTGCTGGAAACAAAAGGATAACAAAATTCAAAAACCTTGCCATAACACACAAAGTTTCATCTTTTCAGTACATAGTAGAACATCAAATTATTCATGTTCGCTATCCAACATGACTGAAATCATTAACTTATTGCACAATGTACATCATATAATCAAATTCCATCACAACACCTAATTCTTACTCAACGAGTAATACATTAGCTGTTGGTGATTTAAGTGAAATCATTAGCCATTTAGACAATGTGGCGGATCTTGGAGTAAATGAAAAGGGGGCCGAGGCTAAACAATAAAGTTCGTGTGTGAATATTTAAGATTCAATGATTGAGTAAAGGAGGGCCGAATGATAATTTTACACTAAAATATGAAAAGCCAACAGGCCTGGCCCCCTCCTGGTATAACTAACGTCCTCCACTGATTTCGTGTAGTCGGGGTTTGGTAGCTCGAGAATGCTATATCGCGGGTTTGGGGATGCGGAGTGCGCACACACAATTCCAGCATTCCACAACTAAGAGCATCTCATAATTATAAGCTTCATCAATTACAAAACAAGAAAACATCTTTATATCAAACAAAGCAATACCCAGAAAAATTAGCAAAAATTATATATGAATTTCGATAATTGAATCAGCCTAATACCACATGAAAAAAAATCAATAAAAAAGAAAAGTAAAGAGTAGAGTTGAATTAATTACCAGTGAGCGCAGATGGTAGAGGTTTCTGCAGATGCCATATCCATATTTCTCAGGCAAAGATGAAACAAAATTGCAGTATATTCGTCAATCAACCACGCAGCAAAGTTTCTGCCAACAAGGTAAAGAGATACTCCGTACAAATTAATGACAACAGTATAAAACTTTGGCTTGAATAACAAACTTGGATCTTGTAAAAGATGAGATTAATTAAATCCTAAATTATTGAAGGTGAGAGAGAAGTACGGATTCTTGGATTGTTGATTAAGTTACGAGCTAGGTAGCACCAAAACGGACACGGACACGTGATACGGCATCCCATAAAATTTAGGACACGGGACACGTCTTTTGAATTTAATAGAATATATACTAGTGTAACACCCGTGAAAAATCACGGGGTTGTGTACTTTTTTTTTCAAAAAAAGATGATGAATTAAAGTTATTATATAACCAGAAATTTTATTTATTGAACATGTATTCTTTTTTAAAATAAAAAAGAAATAATATAATATTAAAAGAAAGTATATTAAAAAAATATAAAAGGAAGAATTGAAAAAATTGTTGATAATATAGAATAAGGTAACTTTTCATAATTATCATAGGAGTATGACAATTGTAAATCGGAATAATTTTTAAATTAAATAAAAAATCAAAATTAAGTTAATTACGTTATATATTTTGCTGAAAATGGATACCGTGTAAAAATTGATTATAATAAATCTTTTGATAATCAAGAATTAATTAAAAAAAAAACTAAAAAAATCGTAGAAATGCAAATGTTACCCTACCCATTTACATTACCCTTTGTTTTACACTACCCAAATAAAATTGTAATTGCCGGACCCCCACTTACTTTACCATTGGAAGGCAATGGTGATTTTCGAGAAGTTTATGGAGAATACAAAAGATTTATGGAACAAAGAGGAGAAGAAAAAGTTGTGATTAATTTTTGTTGGTATTGAGAACGTATAACTAATTATCAATTAAGGCATTTGTTTACCGAGTAACTAATTACCGAGGCTAATTAGGTGGTAATTAAGGTTGCACGTATAACTAATTATCAATTAATTACCATATAAAGGCATGCACGTTTATTGTTATCTCGGATAAATAATTAGTTGGAAATTAATTATAGAGTGACATGGCTGTTTTGCTTAACCGTCATTGGCTGAAAAAAACATAATTTGTGAGGAGGAATGTGAGAGCTCTAATACCCTCGTTCTTGCACCATATTGTGCCACATAGGCGATTTGACATTTTTCTTTTATATATATAATATAATGATTTTATGGTTATAAATAATGTATAATTTTAGTTTTGTAATATATTTGATATTAAATTTAGATAAATGAAGGTCAAATTTGAGCATATGACTATAACTATTTTCATTTCTCATCCAAAACGATCTTTTAATCGATCTCTTTTGACATTTTATTCCTCGTCTAACCTATAACATGTTTAGGCTTGTGTCCGACGAGTGTCGGGCGTCCGAGTGTCGGACACGGTGTCCGACACGGTACAGCTAGTTGGGAGGAGTGTCCGTGCCACCTAGTGCGTATTAGAGGTGTTCAAATAAAATCGGATTGCAAAAATCGAAAAATTGAAAACCGTGTATTTTTTAAGTTCGGTGAACCAAACTACTTCGACGTAACGGTTCGGTTCACTGAACCGTTGACTTTGTCATGGAAACGATTCATGGACATCTTTTCCTCCATCAGTGCAATCTTTTACACAATTACCCCTCTTATTTTATTCACCCACTCCCCCTCTTTTAATCTCTCCCTTTAAATAAAATAAATCACAACTCCAAACATCCACCACCCGCCACCACTGCCACCCCACCACCACTACTATCCCGTCTCACCTGAGACCCACTCTCATCGCAGCCATCACCCTTCCCCTCACCAGAGTAAACCAGACCACAAATCCCCTGCCACCAAATCTCCCCCTTTCCCTAAGTGCCACCCATCATCCACCATTTGCTGCCAGTGACGTAGCTAGGTTGGGGCCAGACTGGGGCTTGGCCCGGGGTCCTTTTGAAAGCTTATGTATTAAGAACGGGCATGTTAAATAACGTCGACATTTTACTAATTATCGTCGACTATTTAACATCATTTACTCACAATGCCCCTCCCATAATCATCCTTTGTCTTTCTCTCTAAAATTTCTCCTAAAAAAAAAGACGGTTTTTGCTTAATTTATGTGATTGATGATCAAGACGGTTTTAAATTATGTCGATCTCTAACGATAATAAAGCTAGTAATGAATCGGATGGGGTATGTTTACGTTTTATTTACGTTTAAATTACGTTTTATTTACGCTTCAATTTTAATTGATTTGTTATTTGAATTAGAGTAGAACGGATTAGCGTTTCCCGATTCCCGCTCCCGAACCCATCTTAGAAAATTAGTCGGAAATTATATATATATTTTTAAAAGAATACGAAATCAACCCCAGTCAAAGAACATTTTTGACCAGACCATGGCTCAGTCAAAAAAGATTTTCGACCAGACCATGGTCCAGTCGAAAAAAAATTTTGACCAGACCATGGCTCAGTCAAAAAACTTTTCGACTGGACAATGGTCTGGTCGAAATTTTTTTTTTTGACTGAGCCATGGTCTGGTTAAAATTTTTTTTCGATTGGACCAAATTTTTTTTTTTAAATTCCGTTTAAAAAAAAAATTAAAAGAAAACCCCAAACCTGTACAAAGGCCCAGTCGAAGAACGGACTCGACCAGACCAAACCCCAGTCGAAGCTCATCTTCGACCAGACCAAGGCCTAGTCGAAGATCAAATTCAACCAGAGCAAGGCCCAGTCGAAGATCAATTTCGACCAGACCAAGGCCCAGTCGAAAATGAGCTTCGACTTGGCCCAATTTCAA
>JAGPOY010006383.1:0-10352 GCA_018983105.1 Silene uniflora | reverse complement strand
TCTCCACAAGTTTAGCATTTGCATAGCCGACATAGTTATTAGTATTATTAGTAGTTGGACATCAGTATTTCTTTTATGTTGGTTTTATGAGACATATGTAAGACAATTAAGCTATTATTAATAAAGGTACAGTATTATTCTTTTGATATTTTCACTACCCCGGTTATGTCGGGATGGTAACGCTCTCATAGGCTAAGGGCAGTCCTTGGTAAAGGCCCCCTGGTTTATGAGGGTGTTACACTGTAACCAACCTCCCTCTGAGTCATGTTCACAGCCAATAACCGTTGTCGAAATCTCCATCTGCCGCATCTTGCCAGCCATCGACCTCACTCCTCCCCTCTTCTTGCCGGCGACACTTTCGGAAGCCGCCACCCCCGCCGTCCTCTAACGCAGGCAGCCCACTCCTCCACCGCCAAGTAACACAAACCCAAATTAATTGTTACAAGAACCAAGGATTAATTATAAAAAACATAAAAAGTTTGAATGAAAAACATTGATGTTGATTAATAGACTAATAGTAATGCAAGGAGCGGATTAAATTCGGTTTTTACACTTAAATTTCTTCCGTAATTGTAGAGATTCGATTATTTTTTTAAGAAATGGAGGAGAACCATTAGAGATAATTAGGTTAATTGTTTTTTCAATAAGGGGTAACAAATGGAAAGAAAATGACAAAAAATACTGTAGTAAAAAACGTAGTGCGAAAATAAATTACGTAATTGTTGATCATTTAAAAAAATAGAGTCTTGAAATACATAAAAGTTTTAGTGTATTGTGTGTGTGTAAAAGTGAGTTCTTTTTAATGAGAGAGTGTGAGTTAAATTCTAATGATAAAGTGGATCCGTTTTACTATTGCTAAAACTCATATTCGGTTTTGGGATAAAACTTAGCCTGGGTACCGAAATGAGCGAGGAGTGAGGAAGAGCGACGAGCCGAAGAGTGAAGAGTGAAGACCAATTGAGCAAGTAGGTCCCAGTCCCTACACGGTACAGTAGTAGAGTACTTTCCATGGCTCTCTCTTTCAAGTCTTTCAACTACTACTACTAATCCAACTACACAGTACACATACTGGACATATTTAATTTGAGTACTCTCTTTTCTTCCCCAACACAAATGGTTCCCATCTTCCTTGTTCAAGCTTTCTACTCCTCTTTCTCAATCTCACCCTCTTCCACTCTTTTTTTTACTCGATTCACTTAACTACTACTAACTTACAATACTAATTACTCTTCCATTTAATTTGTTACTTATTTATATACTTGGTATGATTTTATTATGATAATGGAACACCATCATCTTATTTCTTTGCAATTCCTACTCTTGCTGCTCGTATCTGCCCCATTTCACCTCTCTTTCTCTTCCCAACATGTAACTAACATCACCGCCTCTTCCTACTTGTTCTTTATTTTCAATTTCCCTCAAACCCTTTTCTTACTTTTCTATTTTGTTGCCAGGTTTCGACTCTCCATCCCCGGCGTTTGGCGGCTTCAAATACACCAGGTCAGCATTCATCATCAGTATCTATCACGTATCAAGTCTTCACCCGCCAATCATGCCAATTCATCCAAACAATGTGAAGAAACCCGATAATCCCACATGTGAGGGTTGTCCCACATTGATAAAAGAGGAGAAGAACTGCCACTTTATAAGGCAAGGGGTCACTCCCTCTATCGCCAATTGGTTTTAGACTGGAACCCTCTTGAGCCTCCGTTGTGGACTCTTTCTCCTCCGTTTGGGTGCGGCCCAAGCCCGTTGTTGAATTTAACACAATGCTTCAAATAATGAAATACCAGCCAGATTAGGCTTTCATAGTTAGCTATATTAATCATTTAATCCCTTCTCCCGCTCTCATCCTATTTATTATTTGTTGTCTTTGCAGGACATTGCCAATCTAATTGGATTCTCGGTGTAAACAAGACTAACTGCTTCAAGTATGTAGAAAAACGAAAACCATGGGATGATGCCGAGATGTACTGTACATCTCATGGAGGACACTTGGCTTCTCTGTCGTCTTTTCAAGATTTGATTTTCGTTCAAAATTTGTGCCAAAATAATGTCACTGGTTGCTGGATTGGAGGCCGATCCAACTCTACCAATGCTCACAGCTGGACATGGTCTGATGCTAAATCTCAGCGCAACGATTCTCTTTTCCCAAAGCTGAACTTTGGATTAAATTGCACCAACAACTCATGCTACAAAAATGCAACTAATTCATGTACACTGCTCACTTATGGAGCTGCCTCCGTCAAGGCAGAAGGATGCAACAAGACTCATTCTTTCATATGCATGATTGATATAGGTACACTGTCATTTCAACATTATCATTCTTGTGCCATTATACCCTTGCATATTGTGTTTGAGGTTTGCCAATTAAATTCGCCCTCATGAAATAGTAGCCTAGTAGGCATTGGTGGTGTGTCAGCATTCTTACATTTTAGACATGGACATATAACCTGCTGGACGGTGGCTGGTACTTTTTAATGGTAGTCATATTGCATGTTTCTTCTGGGGGGTGGGGAAGATACATATTGCTCCGTAACACTGTGTACGAACAGAAATAAATAGAATTGTTAGTTTTTGCTCATGTATGATGTATAGTGCATATTATTAGCTCAGTATCAGCAGGCGTTTTGATTACACCTACTGTGATCTCAGCTGATGATTGCTTATATGTATTTCTCTATGACGTACTCTATTGCATTGAAACTGAAATGATGAGAATTAGAAACAAGTTGCTGTCGTTGAAGCCTTCCTTGAAGGTAATGCTTGTCTAGGTAGTGTCTTGTTGCTTGTCTTCAAACATACATCACGCCAAACACACCAATCAAGTGAAACTACCGCATACCCTACACATAATTTTACCCTATCCTCTAAAAATGCTGCTATTAAGCCATTAGTTCTGGTTGTGAGGGATCTAGATGAGGCTATCTGATATTTTAAGGACTATGCATGAATAAATTACATGCTTACTTGTTTTACTGTTGTTGGAGCCATTATAGCGTACACATCCTTGAGCAAACATTGAGATGTTATCTTTGCCACGATCTTGGATTTACTTATACTCCATATTATGAGGGTTCTTTTGCCTAACCTAAATTCTCTAGATTAAGCATGTCCTCCACAATTCCAACTAACTTCTAGCCTTTTCTTTGTTCTCGACAATCGACATAATGACATTGGGAAACATCATATGACATGCTAAAGTATTTTGCCTTCAATTGATATCTTCAGTCCTTTCAAGATCGTGGCAAAGAGAAATTGATTAACTGCATAACTTGATGCACTCCAATTGGGAGCTCCTGTACCTTTTTAAGTTCTTAACACCAGGCCTCACTTAGGCACGTACTAGCCCCCTTCATGTCTTATTATGTCAATACTCAATACATTTCTGCGAATCACATTTATTCGTTAAAGCCCATCAAAGAACATTTCTTGATACAATTATCTGTCTAGTAAGATAGATTGCCTCCATGTGGTTAGTTTAGAAGTGTGAGAATCCCATAGGGTAATACTGCTGCAAGTGCTGTTCCTTTATACATTTTAAAGTGGTGCGATTTTACATCATCCAAAGTGACTGTAAGAGCATTCTGGGTATTCAAGTTCTTCGAAACTAACTTAACATATGTCAAGTATTAGGCTGTTGGTTCTTGCAAAGAACAGATTGGATCATTGGAAAAATGACTGTAGTGTAACTATGATGTTAGTTGTGTGTGATGGTAACGGCAATGTTGATTGTTATTTGTTAGGGCGTGTTTGGATATATAAAGCACAGGGAAGGGAGGGAGATGGAGGGGGGAGGAAGGGAAAAGTTCTCCCTACATATCTCTCTTATGTTTGAGGAATTTTAATTTGTCTTGGATGAGAGAAATGGTCCGTTCGTTCCCTCTCACTCCATTTCCGTTCGACCTTATTTGCTAAAAAACAGTTAAATTTGTGTCCCTCACTCCGCTCCCCTCCCCTCCCTTCCGCTCAAATTACTTTTATACAAACAGCCTGAACTGTGAATTGTCATGTAACTTTCATTCAACGTGGTGAAAAGAAGTCAGGTCTCATACTCTCATTAGTACTCCGTAGTTCACTTCATCATTTATATTATCACTCGGATTTTGTAAGAACTTGAGTAATTCAGCCTTATTATCGTTGATTCTAAGGCCTAGGGAGCTTCTAAACTTTTGTAACTCATACATTGATCATCCACAGTTATGAACTTGATATTTGAGAGGTAAGGGTTAGTACATGTGAATTTCTTACCATTCCCTTTGACTCCTTTTAGGCGGTGGGGGTAAAGCTGCTACTATTTGTTAAGATTTAATGTAGTGTGCCGAATAATGTTGCGGTTGTTTTTGAATATTTAGCGTTGGGCTTTTAAGGAATCATCAATTATCTTGCATGACTCAAATTTTCTCAAAAAACCTGAGTAATACAATCTTATTACTGCTGATTCTCAAAGCAGGGTAGTTTTCAAAAAAAAAAAAAAAATTTACCACTTTCTGAACGTTAAAAGTCTATGCTTCTATTCTAAAAGCTCACACTAATTTTAACTAGCTAACATAGTCCGTCGGCTCCGTCCACTAATTAATTATGTGACAGTCTTAGACTCTTAGTTAATATTTCTTTATTATTTTTAACTTAAGATTAGCCCGTTTCCGTTAAAACTTGTTGGTCAGGTGTATTCATTTTATGTTGATTCCAGTATTTCAAGGAGCTTTATTTTAAAATATTGCAACAATGATTTTCGTCATATTTTTTTCCCCGTTTGTTCGTTAAAACTTGTTGGTCAGGTGTATTCATTTTATTGTTATTTGTTTTTATCTGAAACTTGGATTGTCTTCAAGGAAAAACTAACTGTTTGCAAGTCTTGGGTAATATGGTCGTACCATTTGTTGTTTAGAGTCTCTACACCAAGTTAGTTTTATTAGTTTTCATACTTGCTTTTATTTCTGTAAGATTTGTTACTAGTTTCGAAGAATTCTATTCTCAATTTAAAGGCTGAAGACACTTTTGAAGCTCTGTTTTTCTTTTATGAAACTTAATGCCTTTGAAGAAGAAGTAAGAACTAACTGTTAGCAAACTGGATAAGATCGTTGTTCCACACTATTTGAGTTCTGTGCTATTTCGGTTAATCTTCTATGAGTCTACTATTCTTGAAGAACCTTTCTTTTAAAATTTTCTAGCTCCCTCAAAAACTTTATAAACTCGCATGAAAACTTTGAGAAGTTCATATAATCTAAGCATAATGATAGGACATTCAAATTTTGCAAGGCCTAATATTTAGAAAACGTCGGTGACCGCATATGCTACCTTTGGCGTGCATTGTGTAAATGTCGGGCATACATAACAGCTTGCCAATTATCTGATAACAAAAGCCATTTTGGGAATAAGCGTGACAAACTTCGACTCAGGCGGTGTAATTTCAAGCACAATTGCTCCCATTTTGGATTGAACCTAAGACCAATGGAAGTTTCTCTACTTAACCATCGGAGCTAAATCCATTCAGGTCTTTGCAAGTATGTGTTGGCTTTGTTTTAGACTACGTCACCAAAAAAAAAAATGTGGGCAATAGATTTTCACTTTTTATCTGTTTTGTTTGCCTTTGGGTTTATGTGCTTAACATCAAGTTTCCATTGTGAGAACCAACTTGCCCACATGAGTAGCTGTGCTTGGGAAGAGTTTTTTGCTTGAACTGTATCATTTTTAAGAGAGATGACATGTCCATTTCTATGAGTAAATGTTGTCCAACTAGGTGAAACTCAAACTTCTCATATTATTGGCTAGTGGTAAATTAAAATAATTGTACTTTTCATGTAGAGGACAAATGCCATGGAGGACAGTGCCATCACGTATATATAATAATCCTGGCAGCTATTAGCGGTGTAATTCTTTTCACCACGTTGGCCTTTGTGCTTTGGTTGCTTGTTTACAAAAGGAGTAAGAAGCATAAGAGGTCCCGTAGGCAATCTAATCAAGCAACTTCAGCTTTAGTCTCTCCATCCTGGAAGGTCTTCACAATTGAGGAGCTCCAGTCTATGTCAAAGAATTTCAGTGAAGGAAATCGTCTTCCGGGAGATGCAAAAACAGGAGGTACATATAGTGGCATCTTACCCGATGGGTCAAAGGTGGCTATAAAGAGGTTAAAAAGGTCAAACTACAAGAGGAAGAAAGAGTTCTATTCTGAAGTCAGTAGAGTCGCCAGGCTTCATCACCCAAGCTTGGTAGCTGTTAAAGGATGTTGCTATAGTCACGGTGATCGCTATATTGTCTATGAATTTATTGTGAATGGACCTCTGGATAGATGGCTGCACCATGTTCCAAGGGGCGGTAGATGCTTGAATTGGCCTATGCGAATTAAAGTTGCCACAACCCTTGCTCAAGGAATTGCGTAAGTATTTGTTTACTGCCTTTGGTTCTTAGTCTTATTTATTATTACTTCCTCCTATTCGTTGATGTTCTCTCGTTTGCTTTTGGCACTAATATTTAGGAAAGCGAGTGGTGTAGTCTATAGCTAATGGTAAAATAGGAATGATGATGGTTAATTGGGTGGTTCCTAAGAATATGTGTTAGTTTAAATTAAATTGTATGGCAAAAGCGACATCTTAAATAAACCTGTGTTAAATTGGGTGGGTGGCGTGGGTCATAAGAATTTTTACGTTCAACAGACGCACCAAATTCCATACCGCCCAACGGAGCAAAGAATCTTAATGTTTCAATTTTCTCGTTCTTTTTCAAGTGCCTGGTCATCTTCAAGCTCTCATTTGATCTAGTTTTCAGTCATGAGCTTTTTAGTTTTAAACTTTTCAGCTGCTAGCTTTATGTACTTTCATTGTAACCTTAAACCAGTAGATTAAAAATTGTGCCTGATATTCAGTAGAGGAAATCTATATGTCAGTAGAGGAAAATAGGAAATCATGGCGGCTATCAAACAAGCGATACATAGATTTCATTATGGGTCATCCGACCGGAAACAATGTATGTGTTCTTAACACGACATCACGTGTACATCCGAGTATCTGACCCCCCTTACCCCACCTTTTGTGACCTTTGCGGAGTTAGGGTATTGGTGGTTGATTTTCTTGTTGATCATTGTTGTATTGGTCTTAGAAACTGAGACAGACTATTTTGCAAACTTTGTACTCTATTACAGCTTTCTACATGACAAGGTCAAACCACAAGTCGTACATCGGGATATCCGTGCAAGCAATGTGCTGCTTGACGAAGAATTCCGGGCTCATCTGATGGGCGTTGGCCATTCTAAGTTTGTCCCATGGGAAGTTATGAAGGAGAGGAACGTAATGGCTGGTGGAACCAACGGATACCTTGCTCCAGAGTTTGTCTACCGAAACGAGCTGACAACAAAAAGTGACGTGTACAGTTTTGGAGTCCTATTGCTAGAGATTGTGAGCGGGCGTCGTCCAGCTCAAGCGGTTGATTCAGTCGGCTGGCAAAGCATATTTGAGTGGGCCACCCCCCTTGTGCAGTCTCACCGATACCCTGAACTGTTAGATCCTGTCATGTCTAGCTTGTACGCCGAGATTCCCGAGGCCGGGGTCATTCAGAAAGTCGTTGATCTTGTATACGCCTGTACTCAGCATGTCCCTTCTATGCGACCTCGTATGTCCCATGTAGTCCATCAGCTTCAGCAATTGGCTCCATCCACGTCTACTACTGTCGTAGAGTAACTTGTTTTGAAACGAAACATGTAATCATGTTTAGCTACTAGACCAAGATTATTTACTGAATTAAGTAGCTGAAGTTCTAGTGTAGGATAAAACTTAGTGAGGAGATTTACTTCTGGAGGGTTCTCTTCGTTCTGGCACCGCATTCCTCCGCGGCTCCGCCCCTCGGAAGTAAACTCTCCTCCCTTCTGTAACATGTAATATGTACAAGCATAATATTGATCATCCCAAGGTAATGGGTTGGATGCTGGTCAATTTCGTCGTTTGTAGAGAAAATGTTGTCGAATGAACCGTAAATTCCGACAGAATTAGAAAGCCTGAAGGCTTTGAATCATCCAAGAATCATGTGAGAGGATATAACCTTTATCCTCTAATCGTCTACATTGTACGCGAGACAGTGCAAAACAAAAAATGACAGCAACACCAAGGTGCCGGACTTTAAGTTACGGAGGCGAAAAATTCTCGAAGGAACTAAACTGGGGTAGTATAAATGTCAAAAAGTAAATTAGAAAAAAGAAAACCATAAATTCGTACTAAATTTCACCTAGTAGGGAGAATGGGAGATCCCTTGATAAACCTCCCTTAGACCATCACCATTCACCAACCACGAGCCGTTCTCTTAAAAAAATATTATAGAAAAAAGGTTAAGACGATATTTTTCTTTTACAAAAAAATATTTTAGTTATTATAATCGTAGTTGCTCATTCATGGATAAGTTTTACTTTTTCACGGACTTTTTGCCATAACTTTTTCATACCTTATCCTTCTTCTTATCAAAATCTCTCTTTTTCTCTCTCTTAAAATTAATCAAATTACTCAATACTCAATTAATAATCATAATCCTCATAAACAAGTACGGATTCTTAAATCATTGCTTACTTCATTGTATCAAATTAAGAAGATGAAAACAATTGTGTCATGATTAAATTAGGGTTAAATAAAATAAGTAAAATTAGGGTTATGACTTATGATGAAGGGGAAGCCACTATCGACAAAAAATTCCGATCTGATCACAGAGGACCTCTGCCTCTTCCATAGAGTGGGCTGCAAAAAGCAAATTACTAAGAAATAATAATACGATTAATGGATCGAATAGTACTATGATTGAAGGTTTTGATTAAGGGAGTTTGGTGGAATACGTTTAATGGACCTCTGCCTCTTCCATTGAAAATTACTAAGAAATAATAATACGACTAATGGATAGAATACGATTAATGGCATGTGCCTCTTCCATAGGACCTCTCCTCTTTTGTTTGTCATAGTAGAGAGGCGTCAAATGCAGGAATGGTGGAGGGAGGTTGATGGAATTCAGGTGGAGAATTGAATAGAGAGACAATTGAAAATTTGGGAGTTAAAATAAAAGGGGTAAAATGGTCATTTCTGTCCATGAATGAGTAAAACTCGTCCATAAATGAGCACCACCCATTATAATTTGGTGTTTGTGTTTGTCTTCGAAAAAAAGGTTAAGACGAAATTGCAAACTAATAGCTCAACCATTAGAGTAGTCCAAGTAGATTAACTTTGCTAAAAAAATTAAGTTAGTAGCTCCATGGAGCTTGCTTGAATGGTCCCACAAGAAGAATATAACCAATAGACAAAAAGTAGTCGCATTTATAATGTTTTATTTTTTATATTTAGAAATTAAAAATTGAATAAATAAATAGGAGAGTGTGTTAGTGGGTTACATCAAGCTAGTAAGAAATCGGCTTTACCGTTGGAGTAAATTGTAGCTTGAAATTATCGTAGCTCAAAAAAACGATGTGGCAAAGATAAGCTAATACCGATTAGCTTACGATTGAAGTTTGGTTTTATTTAGTTATTGTAATGCACTATATCCTATATTTATCTAAATTTAAAAAATATGTGTGTGTCAAAAATAAAAACGAGATAAATTAAATACAAGAAAAAACATAAAACAATAAAGAAAATACAATAAATTAAAAGACTCTTGAAAAAACAATAATAATACAACAATAGTTTAGGTCACCAAAATTTGCCAAATATTTTCAATTAGATAGTAATTATTATAAATTGATATTTTCAATGTGGATTGATATATGTCAATATTACTATCTACTAGATTTCATGTCTGTGCGTTGCACGGATTACAAATTCGACTCACCCCTAATTGTTATGGATTTTTTTTTGGGCGAAAATTCAACTCATTCGATGTTTTGATACCCCCCATCTCAGTCATTTGATAAGGTTAAAAAAAATTAATTGATGTTTTGATAGTCCCCCGTCTCAATCATTTAATAATGTTTAAAAAAAAAAATCTTGTTTTGATAGTCCCCCGTCTCAATCATTTGATAATGTGATAAAAAAAATTCAATTCTTGTTTTTATAGTCCCCCGTATCAATCATTTGATAATGTGATAAAAAAAATTAATTGATATTTTGATACTCCCCTGTCTCAATCATTTGATACTGTTAAATCAATTATAATTATGTCTTCTGATGGATTCATGCAACACACGTATAAAGTAGATCAGAGATGTCAAATATGATCAATATGAAATTTGAAAACTATAATTTAGATAAATAGAGGAAATTGAATCTACGTGCTATATATATATATATATATATATATATAGGGGCGGGATCCCGTGCGAACTGAGTTACGGTGCGAACCGTACGAACTACCTACATACACTTATAAGAACTGCTATATACATTCGT
>JAGPOY010006382.1:0-10353 GCA_018983105.1 Silene uniflora | reverse complement strand
TATAAATTAGAAGTGTCAATGATTTTCATAAAAAGAGTCGTCTAATATTTAATTGTATTTTATTTAGCGGAATTACAATGTAATTATCGTATACGAAATAATGAAAAAATTAGTTTTAGGTCCATTTTGGTCCAAGACCGGACCGGACCAAATATTTCGGGTTTGGTCCGGTCCAAGACCAAAAGTTTTAGGTCCGGTCTTCGGTCCACTAATTTTTTTTGTTTGGTCTTCGGTCCGGTCTGATTTGGTCCGGTTTGGTCCGGTCTTGGACCGATTATCACCCCTACCTACGCCTATCGATTCTAGGTACGCCATTGCTTTAACCTTTAAGTGCTTTGTGCCAAAAGTTATTGAGAACTATTAATCGGAACACAAATTCTCATTTGTGACGGCGGATATCCGTCACAAGCTTGTGACGGGTAAAATAAAACCAACAAGAGAGTATAAAGACAAGTCATTTGCGATTCCCTATACATTTTACTTTTTGTTTATCTCCCAATAGATGATACTTGACCGGTCACAAGCTTATGACGATATATCTGTTACCTATAAAACCTATTGTAATCGGAATTGGAAACATGTAAAAAGTTGGTGAATATTTTGGCCGACTTGTGTATTAATCCATTTCGCATGTGAACCACTTAATAATTATAATTTCCGTCCAAAGTCCAAACCCCACTCAGTATAATTAACGCAACAAATGTCCTTATTCCAAATTCCAGCTCATCTCTTCTAAACTCGTGTTCTTGCTTAAAAAGCACACTCGATTTTCCCCTCTCTGCAATCTTCATCCTCTTGCTGCACTTCTACGACGCCGTTTTCGCCGACATTTTAGGGTTCCGGTACTTCCGAACTTCGTAATTGCTGAATTTTCAATCCAATTGTACAATTATTTGAGTTGTGAATTCAATTTTAATTGTTGTTTTTTGATTTTTTTTTGTGATGATTACTGATATTGTGTTTGAATTGATTGAAAATTAGAGAAAAATGGAGATGAAATTGGAGGAAAAAGATGCAAAAGAGTGGAAATATAAAGGAGAAGGAGCTGTTAATCTTGTTCTTTCATACATTGGATCGTCTCCTGAGTTTGTATGTTTCTTTTTACTTGTTTTAATCGTATGAACTTGTGAATTTCCGTAATTTTCTAGCTTCGCTATGCGATTTTATGAGACGGTCTTATGATAAGCTTATCAATGTTGTGAGGTTATGTTCGTTGATTTTGATAGTTGAATGTCATTCTATAAGCACTAGCTTTGCATGTCATGTTCTATCTGTTTTATTCTTATGAACTTGTGATTTTCCGTAATTCTTATATGAGACGGTCTCATGATATGCTTATTATGTTCCGAGGTTATGTTAGTTGATTTTGATAGTTGAATATTATATATGTACTTCAGCAAAGTTGACCAAAGTTGTTAAGAAAACTAAGAATGTTTTAGTGAAGTTCAAGCAAAACTGAGTGAAGTAAGTAAAGATTTTTATTGTTTGGATGTTTGAAATGTAAGCAAAATAAAGTGCGTAGTATAGACTATAGAACACACTTTGGCCCCGTTCTTTTGGACTTAATTCAATTTAGGTTTAGGCGAGGTCAGGTTAGGTCCTATAAGTTAAGTTCTGTTCATTTTTACTCTTCGTTTAGCTCAGGTCTAAGTTCAGTTCAGTCGTTCAGATCAATTGTACTCTTCAGTTCAATTTAGGTCCAAATTCAGCTCAGTTTAATTAAGAGAGTTTTAGTCCAACAGAACGGGGCCAATCTCTTTGCTTTTCCCTTATTTTTATTTTTTTTGCCGAAGTTCAAAAAAAGAAACTCAAATGAGACAGTTCTATGCGTTGTACAGACATTTCAATTTCAATTTCAGTAAGTGGTGTCTAATGAAATTCCCTTACTTTTGGAAATCCAGTCAACTATAATTATTAACTTGTTTGAAGACTACTAAGATAAATATTGCAGGAGTATTTTGAGTGCATTCTGCTGTACTAGCAAATCAATTTGGTATGTTTGATTGCTTAAAGTGTTTCTAGTCTTGGTAGCAGAAGCTATTATTATGAACAGCTGATGTGTTAAGTGCATTATATGTATAAGAGTATGAGACATTGAATTTCAGTTAATTTTTGCTTATGTCTATATAACTTTATGTGGTGGAAACTAGAATTTTGTTTGAGTTAAAGCATTGGTTACTTTGTTTGACACAGATGGGGAAGGTAATAAGGGTGCAGAAGGTCCCAATGAACGAGTCAAAGAATGAGGTCCATGGCTCGTTTTTGTCCAAACATGAGCTTACATTGTGGGAAGATGCTGGTGATTTCATTAGATCACCGACCAAGGAGATTGCTGAACAGCTGTTTGTTCAGTGTGTGATGGCTCCACTGTTAGGACCCGAGTTTGTTGATCCTGGGGTATGCTGTCTTCTGGGTATTTTTTGCGTAACGGGTATTTAGTTTGTCTTTATTTAAGCAATCGTATGAGTGCTGTAGGAAACCAATCTTATGCTCTTTTAGTGAAGATCATTCCATCTTTCATTGTTGCCATGCAAAAGCCAAGAATAGTTAACGTGGCTGGCGTACCACATACTTGGCTACCTTAGAATTAGATTCACATTGTCTATGGAAATGGGCGTTAGCTGGCCATATTAAACAGTAGAACTTGCTGTATAGTAACAATTTTGATCGATGTCAATTCATCTAAGTTTTCAACTTCGTATCCATTTTTCCGATAATTGGCCTGGAAAACATCTTGAGCCTCCCTTGGTATAGAAATTTGTAGTAGCTCGGGATAGAGCAGCTTGCGGTATGAATCTGCATGATCAATTTATTATTTGGACATTACTAAATTAGTATGCCTGATGTCGCAAAGGCTTAGAAAATCTTGGAACATGATCAGTTCTACTATATGAACATTATGTATCCCACATTTTGAAATGGCTCAGAACATTAGGGAAGCACGGTGGTACTGAAGGCATCATTCTATTACAGAGCATTAATTCTAATCCCTTGGTATTTTTGTTTAAACATGCAGACACGTGTCCTTGTATCTAAGGAATTTCTGGAGTCAATTGAAAGAGATGTGCTCTGCGACCGACCTCCTTGGAGAGTTGATGCAGCCAAAGTCAACATTTGTGCTGATTCTGTGCTGCTAATGTCGGATCATTCTGTATTCCCAAATAGTAAGTAACCACAGCTACATTTGGCATATGTGCGTGTGCTTTCATAAACATAATGAGATCTTTAATTACATCTTTAATGCTAACCCTAGGGCATTTTGGTTTTTCCTGTGAAGCTATAGCCATATAGTCTTTTAAAGGAAAAGTTACTGTATGAGTGTATGACTCACATTGAAGAAAATACTATGTCATGAGGGTTTGTCATATTGATGTAACTCAGTTCTCTGGGCTGGGAAAGATATACCAGATCTAGATATTCTAAAAGATGTTAATAGTTCTGTATAGTCAGTTCCAACATCTGATGTTTCCTTGTATCTTATTGCTTTCCCTTAGGCTCAATCAAAGGAGATTCATGCATATCCGTAGAAATAAAGGTGGTCAATTACTATATCACTTATCTAATGTTTTTTTTCCGGGATTTTGTTTCTTTTTTGTGGGTCTCCCCATCCCGTTCCCAAATCTTCTTAATTCATACTCATTTAGTATCTTTTGATATTAGTCTTGGATAAATTTGTTTGTTTTTGTATCGTAAAACTTATAATGGGTCTTTTGGTTCCCATGTGCAGCCTAAATGCGGATTTCTTCCTTCTTCAACCTGTATACCTGATAAAAATGCCTTCAAGAAGAATGTGTCTCGCTTTAAAATGCACCAACATTTCAAACATAAAGACCTTAAGGTGATGGTTTTATAAGGGGGCATGAATATCTTCTTTCCGTTTTCTTTGCATGTGTGATGGGTTTCTATTTCCTCTGACATGTGATTTTGTCCTCTCAGGTATCACAGTTGAGCGAGTATGAACCTCTGGATTTATTCTCTGGATCAAGGGAAAGGATTGATAAAGCCATTAAGGCCTTATTTGCAACTCCACAGAACAATCTGCGTGTTTTTCTAGATGGCGCTCTCATATATGGGGAACTGGGAGGTGGTGCGGATGGAACAAATTTTTCAGCTGAATCGTTTGAGGATCACATCAGACCTTTCATACGCAGCGAAAGTGGTTCAAGTACGGCTAGTTTTGTGAATCTTGTTGGGCAGGCAATAATAAAATTGGGTGTTCTTGAAAGACTTCTTAAAGTTCAAAAGCTTGACAAATATGATATTGAGGGGGTAATTCATGCTTATTATGACGTCGTTTCCCAGCCCTGCAAGTTGTGTGGATATACTAGTGGAGAAAAGCAAACTAGAAAACACAGCTCTTTGCATTCACTCCCTTTTGATGAAAGTCTGAAGATAGTGAAAGACTACCTGATAGCTGCGACAGCGAAGGACTGTAGTTTAATGATTAGCTTCCGTCCAAGGGAAGAAGTGGATCCAGATTCCCCTTACAAAACTATATACGTGGATTCAACTAATCAGTGGTTCGAATGCGAGGTATATAATTTCCAATTTTAATCACATTACTGTATTATTTAAAACAAAAGTATAATTTGCGAATGGAGGCAGATCCTTACCTTGCATCGTGAATGGTACTGAATGCAGCTAGCCAGCTATAAAGGTTCCCCTCTCATGATTCTTAATATGCTTGAGCTTGAAACACACATTGGTTGGGCTAGGGTGAATGTATTGCGACGATCTTAGAAGAATATCAAGGCTAATTACATAATCATTACAATGAACTTGCTAAGAATAGGAGATAGTTATTTACGTTTTAACCGGGATATGCTTTACACAAAGGGAATATGCTAACTAGGAAGGTTATTTACTACTCCGTACAATATTAATATATGTCAACTTGACAGTGTCCCTTTCGTAAGTTATATGGAGTACTAATTTATTAATGATATGCCTACTTCTGATTCAAACAGGCATGTTTTATTGATCTTGATTTGAAACCCTTGAAGAAGGTGGAGTTCTACTATGAACTGGACCAAAAGATTGTTAATTACTACAGACAGATGGTCAAGCCAGGGCTTGGTGTTGCAAACGGTGGCGGCATCGAGGGGCATGAAACTGGATATTGACATTGAAAATGCCTAATGAGAGGTAACTTGATTGTTATTTATATAGAGAAATAGCTTTAACATTCAAGTATTTATGTGCATTCTCATCGGTTGTATACTTGTATGTGTCTTGTTGCAGAAAACTGCGGTATAAGTCGATCTACGTTGCACGAAGTGTTGGCAGAAGGTGATGAAATTGGTTCTACTCCAACAAGGAACCCTTCCTTTGTGCTGGACTCATTGAGAAATACAGTCGCAATTACAATTATTAGATGCAGTTCAGAGCCAAGGTAACTCGAAGGTGACAAGTAGTGTCCACTGAAAGTTCTCTCAAGATAAAGTAGATTTCGAAGAAAAGAAGCGCAAATAACCGAAATAGTACAAATAAAAATTTGCTCCATGCTCTCAGATGTGTCTTTTGGAGCTGTAGTGTGTATTCCAGACTTGCAGCACAAAAAGATCCATTTATTATTAATGAATGAACAATTATTGGTTTGCAAATCAAGGTTATCTTGCGCATTTTATTTGATTCGAACATGGACTGTTGTCATTAAATGAAATCGAGCGATCTAGACCATAAATAGGAAATCGACCACAGAGAGTATCCTAGTTGAAGGTGCATACGCGGGCAACATGTCTAGGTATCACCAATGTGCATCAAAGAGTAAGATTATCGTCTTGTTGTGGAAAACACTCCATATAACTGTAAACTCAAATTAGAAGAAACACTTCATATAACCGTAAGCTCGAATTACAAGGTATAAATCATATTCGTAACATCTACTATCTAAGCAACAAGGCGCTGCCTATCTTGCCAATACTCGTCCAAAACAGTGAAGCAGAATGGACAGGAATAGGCTGCTTCGAATTGTCATACCAAGTAAACAGGAGAAAAAAAGAACAATGCTGGAAGCCTGAAACTATCGTACTAACTACTGGCAAAAACCTTAATTTTCAGCGGGCAAAAAAAAAAAAAAGAAAAAAACTTGTTCTTGCGGCCATCACGGCCTCATCTCTATGAAAATGACGTAAATCTAATCAGTACCACCTCCAAATGCAGCCGTAAGACCATAATGCAATGTCGCCGAACCAGAACTCCTATAAAATCTTCTTGCACTCTCCAACTTCAAGCAAAATAATGAGTCAAGATTTGTGCAAAGTAATTGATCAAACAATTTCACATTGCGGTCCAAAAGCACTTCAGACTTAGATAGCGTTTCTTCCACCATATGATTTCTCATCCCTACCGCACATCAACGAAAACATTTAACTCATATATGAAGACAAACAAAACTCATAGAGTCTCACAGTAGAGTAATTGTATGATAATGTTACCTGCGCATCAGCTTCGACGAGAAACATCAGCTTGCTTCAACTGCCACTGCTAACTGATGGTTCAATGAAAGCATGGTAAATTAGTTCATAGCTGACATGGCATGCATATCTAATCCCAGACCTGGCGAATGATCACCGGAAATCCAACTAGGGGAACAGTAGTACATGATTTCCTCGTCCCTACAGTGGGACCCTTCTGTATTGCAATAAGACGGTGATATATGCAATGTATGATGATATATTGATATTACCAGTCGGAGCATCATCAATGCCCTGGTCTAAAAAATATCTGCTTTCAAGTCAAACATGAATCTTTATATCAAAACATCGCTGTCAGCCTGTCAGGTGGAAATCCTGTCGCCGACTAATCCGAATGAGAACACTTTAGGACAAGGGCAAGCTCATGGTGAAGCCTATCAAACACATAATCAACAATGCTAACAAAGATGAATCTATTTATTTGGTGAACTCGACTGATGGCTTCTTCTGACGGGACTTTTCCATTTCTTTCCCAAGAATATCCAATATTGTATCAGTCACATGATTGGGTGCACAACCAGCATCTAACATCATCCTTAAAAACTTGTTTGCATCTTTTAGCCTACCCGCTTTCGTGTGAACTTCAATTAGCGTATTGAAGGTCACTACATCAGGATTTATCCCACTAGTTTTCATCTGCTCAAAAAGTTTCAGTGCTTCATCAATTCGGCCACCCTTCCCGAGAGCGTTTAAAAGGGTATTGTACATGACAATATCAAGATAACCACCTTCCTTCATTAGCTTATCTAAAATGGAGCTGGCTAGATCAGCTCTTCCCGTCTTTCCCAAGCTTTGAATTATTAGATTGTATGTTGCTACATCGGCTGGACAAAGGTTCGAACCCATTTCACTAAGAACTCCCCATGTTTGATCAAAATAACCCTTCTTAACAAACGAACTCATAATGGAATTATACGTGTAACTCACAGCATCTACACCCATATCAGTGAATATCTCGAATAATTTGCAAGCTATACTCAATTGCCCTTTCGCCAATAAAATAGACATGTATGTATTAACCATATCAACGTCAAAAGACCTCGTCCCTTTCGCCTGAACCCTTTTCCCCTTTGTCGAAGAGAACCATTTAAAGAGATGAGCGTCAGACTTGGCATTCAACTCGGATTCTTCCGCCAGCTGATCCATATGAGGCGATGATGACCATTCATCCACATCTGCAGAAACTGTCTTTGATTCTTGTCTATTATAACCAGACATCAAATCTGCAATTTCACTAAAATCGCCTTTAGCCGGGAAAATGGGGGTTAAATCCTCTCTTGATTTCTGGGGACTTTTCAATGACGTTTCCATCTCAGCTTTCCACCTCAGAACTTTGTGTAATACATTTCCATTCCGTATGTGTCTCATAAGCCGTTCCGTTGAATCCCATAAACCTTGCTTATAAAGACCAATTAGAAGCGAGGTTATGGTAACTAAATCGACAACAAATCCTCTGACCTCCATCTCTTCAACTAGGCGCAAAGCGTCCTCAATTAGACCCTCCGTGCACAGATGCAAAATAATGATGCTGTAGGTAATGCCATCCACGAAATTCCCCTTCTTTTTTAAGTCGCAAAATAGTGAGTAACCAGCAATTGCCCTGCCATTTTTTATCAACCCATCGATCAAAATGTTGTACGTCCAACAGGTCGCTCTTATTCCGTCTTGGGTCATCTTCTCAAAAAGTTGGCAGGCTTCTGAGAGTTTCCGTGCCTTGAGAAAGCCATCTAGGAGAGAGTTATACACAACTGTATCAGCCACGAAACCGTTAGACTGCATTCCATTGAAGATCCTAACTGCATCGTCAATAAAATATGATTTGGAGCAACCCTGAATTAGAATACGGTACGTGAAGGCGTCTGGCTCATGGCCAGAGTCTTTAAGCTCTTCCCAAACTATCAATGCATCTTTAACCTTGCCAACCATGCAGAGTACATGAATAAGACTATTATACGTACACAAATCCGGACCGTCACAATGACCGTCACTTGATTCCTTCATCTCTTTAAATAGACAAAAAGAAGCTCCAAGGTCACCCCAACGCCCAAACGTATGAATACATATATTATAACCCCACGTATCTAGTGCAACCTTCTTCTCTCTTAATCTATCGTATACTTTCTTAAACTCAGCCTTCATACCTGCCCGTCTAAGAGAAACAAGCAATTCATTGCAGGTACTTGGCTCACAAGGAATCGAATCTCCGCAACTAACAGGTGTTCCAAGAAGTTTATCAAACATAGCCAATGCTAAATCAAGCTGGTTTTTCCGAACCAACGCAATCACAACCGAATTAAACATGTATGGACTCAAACTAGCCCCTAACTCTTCCATCCGATCAACAACTTCAAGCGCATAATCAATCTGACCCGAGTGGATGAAAGCATCAAGTATAAGCTTAAACGTGCCCGAATCAACAAGGACACCATCATGCTTCATCGAGCTTAACAAGTTCCCCACCACATGATCATTCACATAGAATCTACTCTTAGAACTACAAATAACCCGAAAAATCTGAGAATAAGTCTTCACAGTATGCCTAAACACATCCTTACCCGAACACCAAGTGAAAAAACCAATCTTTTTCGATGTATCAAGCGAGTTTTTCCGAAGAACTTGTAGCACAAGGCTCTCAGACACAGGTATAGCATTAGCATCAAGATTTTCAGTTCCAGATTTTGACAAAGTTTTGGTAATATGCCCAGTTAGGAGAAGATTCCCAAGTTCAAAAGACACCCCATTAACTCCTTGTTTTCTATTCAATCCACCAAAACTAGAAGAGCAGAAGAAACGACAGTTCTTCATGAAACAATAATTCTTGTATAAAACCGTTTTACACAAGTGTATTGTAAAACCGTTTTACAAGAGACTTACTCTTCATGAAATACAGCTACAAAATTGTCATTAGTTTTGAAATTTGCATCATTAAAAAAACCCTAATAACATCCTGAAATAATAGACTAAATGTTGGCATTATTGAATCAAGGGTATACAACTACAAAATTGGGGATTTTGCAATTTTGCATCATTAAAAACCCTAACTAAATCATGTAATCGTGGATTATATGTTGAATTTATTGAATCAAGGGTACAACAACATCATGAAGTTTATACAAATCGATCAAATAAACTATCTTTCTTCAGTAACATCAATCTTTGATTATCTGGGAAGTTAGAGGTAAAACTAAAACCCAGAAATGCATAATAAAAACAGCAAAAGATTATGGATTTGAAGTTGTTAAGAGGAGAAAGATGAAGAAATACCAGTTGTTGATTGATACAGTTTTATCTTGAATCATTGGGTTCATATCTCCAGGTTTTTGTTGGATTATTTAGGGTTCTAAGAGGGGTTTGACTAATTGTCCTGCCATTTCAGAGAGAGTGAGGACTGAAGAAGTGAAGACTGAAGAGTGCCTTGAGCCCTTGACTGAGGTTCATCCTAGATTCCCGTCAGTAAGTTACGTTTACTTTATTTTACGAACGAAAATAAAATAAAAAATTATTTATATGAACGAAAGAGTATACAAGTTCATGTTCTCTCGATTTAAGGTTTATTAACTGTTCCGGGTGTAATTACGAGTGTAATTATGGAGCAAGTTTGTGGTACACGTAAGCTCGTAAGATGTGGATGAAAGCCTGACCCTTGTATCTTCCTGCAAAATGAACAAACGGAGGGCACGGCTTGGGGCCGTGCGAACTCACTCCGACGCTCAAGTCAGTGACTTAGAGATAAGTGTAATTGAGGAGAGATAAGAGAGTTGATACCAAATGATGAGAGAGGATATTTTTGTTGTATGTTGTGATTGTGTCGTTGTTGAGATCCTTCTTCACGTTGAGAGTGGAGGAGTATTTATAGACTTCCCCTTTTGTCCTGTAG
>JAGPOY010006381.1:0-10354 GCA_018983105.1 Silene uniflora | reverse complement strand
GAAAGACATGGATCGGTCGACTTAGAGTCTAGCTCACAGTAGACATTTTATTCAGTTTTGTCAGACGTTTATTTTCAGACATTTTATTCTATTTTAAGTTGTATCAATACATTAAACTTTTATAATAAAGTACTGTGGTTTATTCCTTTGTTATCTACTGCCTCGGGTTTCCGAGATGGTAACACTGTCATTTATCTGAGGAGTCCTAGTCCAGGCCCTTAAATAAATGGGGGTGTTACACTTACACATATATTATTTGAGGACAGTTCTCACTTCCGTCTTTGGTGTGCTACATTGTGCGGAAGGAGGCGTTAACCCTGGAATCGGTGACCACGGTACCCAAGGAGGACCTGTGTGGGGGTCTAACTGATTTAGGGCAGTGTCTTACACGGTGTCTTAATTAAGGTTCTACGGTCAGATAAGTTCGTATTTCTTACAATCTAAATCAGTTATTTGAACTTTCTGATCTTGGTTATTGTCTATTTTCGTTTTCAATAATGTCGGACCCAACTGTCAATTCTGATGACTCTAATGTCAATAACCAAATTGTTACCACCACTCCTATTAACCCTGTTAACCATATCACTATGCCACACAAAATTGTCCCTGACCTTAGTAAGATGGAACTCTTAGATGGGAAAAATTATAGGAGATGGTCTGAAAAAATTCTGTTTTATTTTTCAAAATATGAGATCGATTATGTTTTATATCAAGACCCACAATTGACTGAAGAGTCTGGTTCTTCTGAAACTGTCAAACCCGACAACAACAAAACCATAAAAGACAATAAGACCGTCAGGAGTGTCATGTTACCTTATATGGTCGATAACCTTTTTGACATCTACTGCAAATCTAAGACCGCTAAAGCAATTTGGGATGCGTTAGAAACTAAGTATGGGCCTGATGATTTTGGTACTAAGAAGTATGCGGTAGCAAGGTGGTTAAAATTTGAGTCTGTTGATGGTAAACCAATTATGGATCAAATTCACGAGTATGAGAATCTGGTTTCTGAAATTCTTGGTGAAGGAATGGTTTTATGCGAGTTTATGCAGGCTAATGCTCTTATTGAGAAGTTGCCTTTTCCTAGCTGGGATGCGTCTAAGAAACATTTGAGGCATAAGAAGAAGGATATGAAATTGCAGAAACTTATTGGTTATATCAAGATCGAGGATGCTACAAGGAGCCAGGATCATGCCAGGACTAACGCTTCTAATGTTGCTAAAGCTAATGTTGTTGAATATAGAAATGCGGGTACAAACAAGAGGAGTAATGATCAATACAATAAGCCACAAAATTCTGATAAAGCAAACAAGATAATGACATGAAATTGTTGGTGGTGTGACAAGCCTGGTCATCCCGCCTTCAAATGCATTGCAAAGAAACAACATGAGCAAAGACAACAAAATCAAGGGAATCGCAATAATGGACCTGGTCGAAATTTCCAAAAGAAAGACAACAATCAACGTGGTGGGTACAAGAATTAAAAATCCAACAAGCCACAAGCCAATGTTGTCGAGGGTTCAAGTGAAGGTGATGACATAATTGCTGCAATGGTGTCCGAAATAAATCAGGTCGGGAACTTGGTGGAATGGATTGTTGACACAAGAGCTACACGCCATATTTGCACCAACAAGGATCTTTTCAAGGAGCTCAAAGATGTTGATGAAAAAGAGGTCGTGTATGTTGGCAATTCCAGCAAGGTTCCAGTTCTCGACATTAGCAAGGTGCATCTGAAACTCACTTATGGCAAAGTTTTAGCTCTTGACAATGTGCTATATGTGCCTGACATGCGTAGAAATTTGATTTCTGGTGCTTTACTTAATAAGGCTGGTCTTAAACTTACTTTTGAGTCTGATAAGTTAGTCATGTCTAAGAATGGTCTTTTTGTTGGCAAAAGTTTTGTAATGGTGGTTTATTCGTTCTTGATGTTGAAATGAATGCATCTACTTCTTCTGCTTACATTGTTGAGTCCATTGATATTTGACATTCTAGACTTGGACATGTTAACGCTAAATCCATTAAACGCATGAAAACGATGAACTTGTTGGCTAATATGATTTCTTATGACATGGATAAATGTCAAGTTTGCGTGGAAGCAAAGCACTTTAAGAAACCTTTTAAGGAAGTGACCAAAAGGCAAACCAAATTATTAGAACTCATTCATACCGACTTGGCTGATTGTGAGAGTAAAGGTGGTAAAAGATATTATATGACTTTTGTGGATGATTGTTCGAGATATACAAAGGTTTATTTGTTGAGGAATAAAAGTGAAGCGGGAAATATGTTTATTATTTATAAGGCTGAGGTTGAAAACCAACTTGATAGGAAGATTAAGCGTGTAAGGTCTGATCATGGTGGAGAATATGAATCTGATTTTTTGGTGGAATATTGTCATAAAAATGGTATTATACATGAGTTTTCAGCCCCTTATACCCCCGAACAAAATGGTGTAGCTGAAAGGAAAAATAGAACTTTAAAGGATATAATGAATGTCATGCTCTTATCTTCTGGGTTATCTGATTTTATGTGGAGGGAAGCTATTTTATCTGCTTGCCATGTTTTAAACCGTGTACCTCATAAGAAACTTGATGTAACTCCTTATGAGATTTGGAAGGGTTATCCACCTAATTTGAGGTTTCTAAAAGTTTGGGGATGTCTAGCCAAAGTTGCCTGACCCGCGTTTAAAAGAGACAAAATAGGACCTAAAACCATTGACTCGATTTTTGTGGGCTATGCTTCCAATAGTGCAGCCTATAGGTTCATGACCAAAGATGCGGGTTTGGGGTTTTATGGTAATATTATTGAATCTAGAGATGCTGTTTTCTTTGAGGACATCTTTCCTTTGAAACCTTCTTTGAGGCAGGATTTGTCTTTTGATGAGGATTTTGAGAGTAGCTCTCCACCCCATGTTGCCACATCTAATGAACCACCATATGAACCTAGAAGGAGTAAGAGACCTAGTGTTGATAAAACCTTTGGGCCTGACTTTGTTACGGAGGAGGATGGTAGATATCTAGATGGGGAGTTGGTTGACATGTACATTGTGGAGGAGGGTCCTAAAACCTATGATGAGGCTATGAGATCAGTTGATGCTTCCTTGTGAAAAGAGGCCATTGATAGTGAGACTGAGTCCATAATGTCAAACCATACTTTGGAAATTGTTGAGTTGTCTCGTGGTTGTAAGCCTATTGGGTGTAAATGGGCGTTTAGGAAGAAACTCAAAGCCGATGGGACTATTGATAAATTTAAGGCCAGGTTGGTGGCCAAGGGTTTCACCCAGAAGTCTGGTTTAGACTATTTTGACACCTATTCCCCGGTCACTAAGATTGCTTCCATTAGAGTGATGTTTGCTGTTGCTTCCATGTATAACTTATTTGTTCATCAGATGGATGTGAAAACTGCATTTTTAAATGGTGATCTCGAGGAAGAGATTTAAATGGATCAACCTGATGGGTTTAAGGTGCCTGGTCAAGAACATAAAGTTTGTAAACTTGTTAAATCTTTATATGGTCTTAAACAGGCACCGAAACAATGGTATGAAAAGTTTCATAGTGTGATTGTTTCTCTTGATTTTAAAGCTAGTGATGCTGATACATGTATCTATGTGAGGTCTAATGCTAGTGGTAGTGTTATTATAACACTATATGTTGATGATTTATTTATCTTTGGCACTTAATTAGATGTTATTATTTCTACTAAAAGCATGCTGAAAACTTCTTTTGAAATGAAAGACATGGGTGAGGTTGATGTCATTCTTGGTTTGAAAGTTTTAAAGACTAGCAAAGGTTATTGTCTTAGCCAAGCTCATTATGTTGAGAAAATTTTAAAGAAGTTTGGTTATTTTGATGTTGAGCCTGCTAGAACACCTTTTGATGCTAGTTTACACTTAAAGAAGAATCTGTCTGATGGTGTGGATCAAGCTGGTTATGCTAAGATTCTTGGTAGGGTCATGTATCTTATCTGTTCATCTCATCCTGATATTGCATATTGTGTTGGGATATTGAGTAGATATACTCATAATCCTGGTCATGATCATTGGGGTGCATTAGTTTGTTTGCTTAGATATCTTAAAGGTACAGCTGATTTTGGATTGTCTTTTTGTGGTTACCCTCCAGTTTTGGAGGGATATTGTGACGCTAACCGGATCTCGGAGAGTAATGATGTACACTCTACTAGTGGTTATGTTTTCACTTTAGCAGGAGCAGCTAAGTGTGAAGTTTTGAAGACAAGTTACAGCGGGCGCCCAGCCGGCCTAGGCACCGGCAGCCGCCCCCCCGTCCCAGCATCCCTCATACTTCAAATTCACATCTCGACTTCCAGAGAGCGCCCAGGCGGTCAGGCACCGGCAACCGGCCCACCGGCTAGAAGCCCCTTACCCGCATTTCGACTTTTGTAGCCTTTTCAAACCTAATTTTGTTGCCACCTATAAATACCCTCTCCTAGCATCATTTTAGACATAACCATAGATCTAAGAATTCTATGCAAACATTTAGCAATCAAGTACTAATCATTTCCTAATAATTATTTAATCATTTAATAGTTAAGTTTATTATTATTATTATTATTATCAATAGTTTGCATTTGGTATTGGGTTTGTAATTTGAAGATATTGAAAACCATTATTATTATTATTAATCAAAGTTCTCATCTTTACCTTAGATTGGTATAATTCTAGTCTTAATCTTTTTACTTTGTTCAATTGTTTACATTTCTCTACTTTTCATTACTAGTTTATTGTTATTGCTTTTTATTATGTTTTCTCTTGTTTCTTCCATGTCAAAGTTTATATCTTTTGTATTTGTTGCTAGTATTATGTGTGAGTAGTCCCCCTTGCTAAGGTAAATGGGGAGCTTGTATAGGTTTTATGATTCGATTATGGTTAAGATACAAAGTTTGAGCCTTTAGAGTTGTAGCAATATTTTGTGCACACCACATGTTTGATGAAGGTCTTGAATGAGTAATTTGAGTTCTTTCTATTTCTATTACATGTTTGAGTGAGGACTTGAACTTGTGTGAGGATTATGTGTGACTATTGCATGTTTAGGAGCGGTTAGGGAGAGATCTCGACTCAACCTAGACCAAGGACCGTCTCGCACCGAGAGGTGGAGACATACCTCAACAACACCCTTGCTTAGGCCAAGCTTTGTTGTAACCATAGTCGACCATTAACCTAAGCTTGTGAACCCGGCTACCTTAGCTCTTTTAAATCTTGAGTTAATCACCTTACTTGCTTGTTTATTAGCTACTCTCTTTGTCTTAGCCATAAGTGATAGCCAATCATCAACCATTTACTTTGATTGAATTAAACTAGGAAATAGTCAAACAATCTTAGTCCACCCTCCGTCCCTTGGGTACGACCCCCGTAATACTACAACGGGCGACCGTTCACTTGCGGGGTATAATTATAAAACAACACTGTATCTTGGAGATCATCCAAGCAAACGTGCATTGCGAGATCTACAATGGAATCGGAATTTATAGCTCTCGAATTGGCTGGTCGAGAAGCTGTGTGGTTGAGAAGTTTAGTAGCGGACATTCCTCTTTGGCCAAAGCCCGTGCCATCCAGACCGTTATATTGTGACTCACAATCTGCCATTCATGTAGCCAAGAATAAGGCTTATAATGGCAAGAGTAGGCATATACGCCTAAGGCATAATATTGTTTGTAACTTGATCAAGTTTAGTATAATCTCTTTAGATTATGTGAGGTCGAAAAGTAATATTTTCCGATCCTTTGACAAAGGCCTTGAACAGGAAACTAGTTTCGGAAACTGCTAAAAAGATGGGATTGTGCCTACCTACGTAGTGCTTTTACGATTGAAACCCAATCTGGTTAACCAGATTCAATGCGGTCAAACCTTTTTCCAAACTCTTGAGCAAAGGTTTAGAGATATGATAGTGGCGGCATCCGGGGGCAATTTTGACAAGATGAACAATGTCAAAATCACGGAGATGATTCAAAACATCTCCGAGATGGAAAGTAGTTATTCAAGGGATGCCGAGTATAGGGGTGAAGGATCATCAAGATAAGACTCAGAATACAAAATTAAGTTGGATAACTTGACCAAGGAATTTGAGGATTTCAAATTGGAAAAGAAGCGATCTCATCAAGTGCACCAAGTCCAAGAGGTGGAACCTAGGAACCACAAGATATACTATGTTCAAGAACCTAGGTCCCCTCCGAGGCATAACCCTCCACAAATGCATTGCGAATATTGTGGTGGTGTGGGGCACACTTACGAGTATTGCTCATCAGTTCCTCAAGAGGATGTGTATCAACAAGAGTGTAATGCGGTGCAAGGTCAAGGTGGACCAAGGTTCCACTATCAACGTTAAGGGACCTTCCATCAGACCTTTCCCAACCAAGACTCGAGGTTATCTTATGTCGGGCAACCGTTGGATCCTTATTATCAACAACCACAATTCCAACCACCACCCAAGCCCGAGCATAATAGACAATATAACCAAAACCAAGGGCAATCTTCCGATTCTAGGAGGTCTCAACAAAACAACCAAGGTCACTCTTATGTTCCACCAAATCAAAGGAATAACAACAACCGGAACAATCAAAATTTCCACACCAACAACCAAACAAAAACCCACCATATCAACAACAAGGGTACTGATGTGACCGAAATATACGCACTTTTACCCCTTTAACGAACCTAGTTTCGCATGCTTTTACGCATTCATTAGGGTCCTTTCGTGCTCTTTAGCTTCCTATTTGCTTTTCTATTGGGTTTTGGCTTGCTCGTAGGCGGAGGAGCTAATTCGTGCATAAATGGAGCATTTTAGAGCTAAAATGACGATATCCAAGGACCTAGCATGTAGAGGAGACGTAACCAAAGGCCTAAGTCAAGAAATGAAGCCAAGTAGAGAAGCCCCCACAGGCTGGGAGGACACCCCCACGGGTTGTGAAGCAGAACAAAGCAAATAGGGCATTTGTACCCAGGACCCGGGCGACTCGGAGAGAACCCGGGCGGGTTTCACCCAGCCCGAGCGACTTCCACGCGACCCGGGCGGGTCCAAGGTACAAATGCCCGGGACGACTTCCTTGCGACCCGGGCTGCCCCTAATCACTCCACCATGACCTTCTGCGAGACTCCACCTCTACTTAACCTAATTCTTGTACTTAGTATAAATACTTAACTTGTAATAATTCTAAAGAGGTTGGACAAGCCCCCTTTTAGATTAGTATAGAATAGATCAAACTTTAATCATTCAACAATTGTTCTTCAAGCTTTCCACAATTAATATTAATCTTTCAACATTCAATCTTTCAATACTTGTTCATTAGATTAGTCTTGAATCTCTTGGGTTTATGATTGAAGATTGGTGACAAGTCTTCATCTTTATACAAGGATTCTCCTTATTTATGTTCATCTCCTTTATGTTGGTATAGTTCTTAATCCCTCTATTTACTTGTTAATCCTTTGTTTATGTCCTTGCTTATTCACCATGTTTGTTCATGCTAAGATGTTTGACACCATTGATTGCATGACCCATATGAGAATGAGTGAGTAGTGACCTTGCTAGGACTAGTAGGGGATTATGGGGAACATTAAAGGGTAATCCATATTTCATGATGAGTTGTTTGGTTGATTAAATTGTTGTTGTATTATCTAGTCTTATGCATGCTTTATGTTTGATGAAATGCTTGAATGACAAAACTTGCATTGATTCTCTTATGTCCAAGCAAACCTTGTAAGATCGAAAGCCTCAAGGCTGGCTAGACTACTATTCAACCTTCGTCGTAAGATCGAAAGCCTCGATTGAGGGTTAGACCGTGCTTAAGTTTAGTAGGGGAGTTATGGTGTACGTGTGTCACTAGCCCTTTCCGACTTAAGGGTTGTAAGATCGAAAGCCTCGACCCTATTCTATTACGACCGCGACCAAACACTAAGACTCATCCCTTGGACTACCACTTGATCACCCATATGAACCCACTCCTCCTAGTTTTCCTCCTTATTGTTTTAATCCTTGTTATTTTATTGCTTTCCATTAGTTTAGATATCAACCCCTTTAAATTGTGACACTTGCATATCGACCTTGACTTACTCACTAGCTAGTTAGTTTGTTGAGCATATAAATGTGTTTGATTGACTGAACAACGACTCGCTCATCAGGTACTAACAACAAGGGTACCAACAACCTTTCAACCAACAACAAGGGTACCAACAACCTTTCAACCAACAACAAGGGTACCAACAACAAAACCCTTACCCACCTCCACCCTTCCAACAACTACACATTGAATCACCGAGCAACACTTCCAATCTTGAAAAGTTGATAAGGGACATGGATATAAGATCCGAGCAACAATTTAAGACTTTGAAGACCGATATCTCAAATGTTCAAGCACATCAAAGGACATTTGACTCATATATGGCCAATCAAAGTCCTTCCTCCTCTTAAAGAGTCCCACATCAATTACCCATTCAAGGCTCCAATCCTAGAGATGAACCACCACCACATCAACAAGCTCATGTGGTAGCCTTGAGGAGTGGAAAAGAACTAGATAATCCACACAAAGATCATGAGGCAAAAAGAAAGAGGGATGCAATGAGAGGAGGAGAGGAAAGCCCACCTTACTCTCCTACAAGTAGGGTTGACAACACCAAGAAAGGAAAGGTTGCGGTTCAAATTGAGGATGATGAAAACTTTGTTTTGTGTGGTTGAAAGAAACCAAGAGAAAGTGGTTGAAAAAGATTTTATTGTGGAAGATGAAGTGAAAGACTTGGTTGAAGAAGTGGTTGAAAGAAACCAAGGCAAAGGGAAGAGAGCAAGGTGTTGGACCATATGAGTTCACATATGTTAAGAGTTTTGATAATGACTAAGTCTATGTTTACATGTTATATTCTTGTGCTTGTAATCGTTTGTTTAGTCTATGAATAGAATAAACAAAGGCTACACTTCAAGCTACGATTTGTGAAGATCAAAATGAAGATCGATATACAAGAAATAAAGGACGTGCAGATTCGATGGAAGATCACAAATGATATAACAAGCTTGAATTATGTCATTGAAGAATACTTAAAGCGTCACGAGAAAACCGTAACAAGTTTCAAGTGATGATCACTCAAGCAAAGACTCGATCAAGTCTATAAATGAACTCCAAGATGAAGAGTTTAAGATCACGTCAAAGGATGAACCTACTACTGAAGATCTCCAGGAAGATTAGCTAGTATAGGACATCTATCGAGTAACGGTATTTTACGAATAACATTGGAAAGTAAAAGCTCTAGTTATTACGTCTACAACTTTTACTTGACAAGCTTAATGTTATGGCTCGTTTGGCTATAACATTGAGTAGTATTTAAGAGCACGATTTTAAATGTTTTAAAATCATTTTTAAAGGATAAAAATCTTTCAAATATATTTCATATTCACATGTGTGTATAATAGAGATGAAATTCGAGTTATTTAGTGGATAGTTTACATTTCCCTTTTGGTTGGTAAAACGACTTGTGAAGTCGTCATGCCTCCTAGGGTTTGATAAGCTATATTGGGTTAAACCCTAATCCACACGTGAGACTTGACCTAGATAGGCTTGACTAGGGTTTCGGCCACACGACTCTTTGGAGTTGGATTGCATCGAAAGTCCTCTTGCTCAAGTAACGTATCTAATTAAATCTAATAAATTTGTTAATAAGATATTTGTATATCTTAAAGATAAATATTTGATTTAATATTTTATCTAGGCAAGATATTCTCTAAGAATAATTTAAGGTAAACTAAGATAATAATCTATCTTATTTACTTGACTAAATTATCTCTTGGATTAAAATAAGAAACGATTGATTCATTTCTTTCGTTCCAAGCTAAGATTGCCTCGCGGCATTCCTAGGGTTTTTCGACCAAAACCCTCGTGTCCATCTCTACTATAAATACACGTGACGTTTCATACTTCAAACTAACTTTTCGAAATATAACAATCCTCTGCAAAACAATTTTGAGCAAAATTTCATATACGTGAATTTATTGTTTTGTGTTTAAATCTTTGCGAAAAGTCGTGCTTTCAAAATACTCATTTGTTCTTAAAATTACGTTACAAGATAATAGTATTTACATTGCTTCTTATTCGTTCAATTGTGTGAACACTTAGAAGAGCATCAAATACTTTCTTACTAACTTAAGTTAGTGATTTTCGAGTAGAAATATTCGAGCGAGTGTCGAGTAGAAATACTCGAGGAAAAATTTCGAGTAGAAATATTCGAGTGAGTTACAGTTAGAGTTAACTGTACGAGTGGGTTGATAATTTTGTAATCCGGAGAAAGGTACAAAATTATTAATCGAGAATAGTGGACGTAGGCTTCGACTTGTGAGGCTAAACCACTTCAAAACTCACGTGTCTC
>JAGPOY010006380.1:0-20491 GCA_018983105.1 Silene uniflora | reverse complement strand
GAAAATTATGGGCTATTTATTTATGCTTAATTGAATACCCTTCTAGTCCCAACTTCCAAGCACGAAAGCGAGAGGCGCCAGCCACCACCTACTCCACCGCCACATTTTCAATCCACGTATGGGCCACCTTCTCCATCATCTATGCTCGCCGACTCCATCACCTTCCGTCGACCCTCTCTCTCACTAATTAATGACACTTGCTGGAAAACAAATCGTCACTCGCAAGTCACCATGGACGTCAATTACCAACAAAAAGGTTTGGAAATTTAGCTTCAAATTCCTGAATATAGAGTAAAATCCAGACTTTTAAACATTAACTAAATCTTTTAACTTGAATATTCATGTTTTTATGTTGAAAACATTTTCCAGTATTAACTGACACATAAGCTTCGTTTAACATGTACAAGTTTTAATTTCAAAACTTACAATTTTAAATAGAAAACCCGAGTCTTTGAACTTACTTTACCTTTCGTTGTAAGCTCGGAGTTTTGCTTACTTTCGTAGAGTAAGATTTTTAGTGTATGTATCCCTAGTTTTAACTTGAAAACTTAGTGTTTTAAATTAAATGCTCATGGAGTTAGGATGGTTATTTTTTTGAGAGGGGTTGTGATGGCATAATCTGAGGACTGGGTGGTGTTCGGTGTTTACTAGTTGGGTGCAGCCGTGCAGAGCGGGATGAATGACTTCGACATCAGTGGCTTACCGAGGAATTCCCTTAGTTTAAGGGGATGAATGTACAATATCATTTTCCTAATATTAATAATTTAATACCACTTAATAGTTAGTACTAGTCGTTTTAGTTATTTTAGGTCACTTTGGATCGGTCAATTTAGGTTTCAGGTCATTTGAAATTAGGTCGGGTCTATCATGTCTACTCTGCTCTGCTCAACTGATTCTTGACGTTTTTTTAAGGAAAATATCAAACCCGCCTAAAAACAGCCGAGTTAAAAGGGAGTAGATGACACTTCTACTTTCATTGTATTGTTTTTTTATCTACGACGAAACCAAAAAAGAAATCAAAAAAGAAACACAATCTTCTTGGTATTGTTGTTATAATTGTTGGGATCATTACGACCATAGGAGGTTTGATAATTAAAGTAATAGAACTATGGCTAAAATGGAGACGACCCAGACGAAGCCAAGCGTACGGCTGACGTTTACTTGTAGTTGTTGTAATTGGGTTTGTTGTAGCCTGAGACGAAGCTAAGCGTTGGCCGAATGGGCCAGGGTTCGGGTCGGGCCGGGGCCGGGCCGGGTGAAGTTTATAGGAATAAGTAACTAGCATGGAAGCAATCAGTTTTTTGCAAATGTCGTAGCGGTAATATGCAATGCACTATCCTTGACGGCACTCGTTCGATAACCATGACACCTTGTATTTTTTTTGCATTTTCTTTTTGCTTTTTTACAATTTACTTATATTTTGTTATCTATCACTCCCTTAACCACATTTTATTAACATTCACGAATGTTCTCCAAATGGGGAAATATAAATATTTACGTAATACTCTTTTTGTCTCAGTCAGTAGTTATTTAATTCCATCTAAGAGATGTGTACCAGTGAATTTCACTGAATAGTTTATCTATTTCCTTATTTGTTCATCTTTTGTGGCTATGTTTCATATTGTTTGTGTGAAAAACAAGATAAGTACCTTAAGGTACCGTGGAGGTCGTAGCTACGCTCCTACACTTTGTGATCTGCTCTTAATTGCAATAAATGTTCGAGTCACGGTTGTAGATACTTGATCTAATTGGTGTTAAATTACTTCTAGTAATTTAACACTTTCGAGATAAATGATTAATAACCAACCAAAACACAGGAATTCCTAACAATACTTGTATATCAAGAAATACCATTAACACAACACAAACCAAAGTCCTCACAAGTAATCCTTGTGGTCGAAAATAAACTAAATTACAAACTAAGGGATAGATGGCGAAATACCTCCATGAACGGATGGGCACCGCCGTGCTACGTCTAAAACTACGCTAAGACTAAGCTATGACCTTTCTTCAGTCTCTTCTTGGGCTTTTTCCTCATTGACATCATCAAATCTTATATCGGTCCATCTTATACTAATCTCATTACTTCTCACGGGTCCACTATCCCTTAACATATTAAATGTTAGGGCTTTACTTTTTAGGTGTCAACACATATATACTAGTTTGAAAGCTCGTGCGGTTCAACGGGGTAATTAACTTAGTCATAATGAAAGAAAAGTTATAAGTGTTTTTAATGTTTTGCATCATATGTATAATCATTCGTTTACAGCATATTAAAATATCTCTTTCAAAGAAATAAAAGATAAAGATAATGTGTGGGATGACTGCATTATTTTGCAATTGACGTCAGACCGGGCTTGGCCACCCACGCCTAGGACCGGTCCATGTAAGGAAGCAATCAAAGTTGTCTCATGAGTCATGTCCGGCCTAGGACCAGCCTGTGGAAAAGGGCAAGCCTAACCAATATTTATTTTTACTTTTTTTTTCGCATGCTGACCAGTGTTAGGCTATAAAAAGTGTGTCGCAACTCTAGCCCGTTTTACAACCCGGCCTATCAAAAGTGGGACCGATCCCTGGCCGGGTTACAAGCTAGGCTGGCCCGCACTTTTTGCCCATCTCAACTTACTAGAAGACAGAAGCCCACCTATCATTTAACAGAAACTCAACCAAAACCAATACAAAAACAAAAACAAAAACAACACTATTTATACATCTCTAAGCAAAAACGAACTTTCAACAAACTTTCTTGCATTCACCAAATCCATCTTGCTTAATTTTCACTTAATCCTCTCATAACCAACCAAAGATAGCCTTATCTCAACCAACTATTACACAAATTCATACTCTTTATTTCTCCTAAAAATCGATCCGAAAAATGGTTGATTTGAATCCACACACCAAAAAGAGAAAAGGGTTTCTATGTAAAAATGAAATTTTTGCACTCAAATTATAGGCATGGAATAAGAGCTAAAGAAAATCACAACAAAATAAAAAATAGTTTAAACTATTTTTTTCATAAATTCTTTAAATGGGTTCTTTGGATTTGTCTTTCTTTTTATTTATTCATCTCTTTTCCTTCATTCAAACATCCAAATTCTCACAAATTACGACCTCGGTCTCTCATTCAACAATCTTCCTTAAACAAAGGTTTGATATTTTCAACTGGTCTCATGTAAAACCGTTGCATGGCATGTAACAGCCATATAATAACTTGTGCACCTCATTCAAACGTTGCACAAGTTATCATGTGTATAACAGCTCTATAATATATTTACGTCTCATTTATTGCTATCATTAACGTTTTTAACGAATTTTTGCAGGAGATTTGAAATTGAAATTGAAGGTATATGTGTATGAATTACCAAGAAAATACAACAAAGATTGGCTAAAAAATGAGAGATGTAGCAAACATTTATTTGCATCGGAGGTGGCTATTCATAAGGCATTATTAGAAAGTGATGTACGAACATTTGACCCAAATGAAGCAAATTACTATTTTGTCCCTGTATATGTTTCTTGCAATTTTAGCACTATTAATGGCTTCCCTGCTATCGGACATGCTCGTTCCCTCATCTCGTCTGCGATCGCTCTGATTTCTTCTACTTTTCCTTTTTGGAATCGGACCCGTGGGTCGGATCATGTCTTTGTTGCTTCTCATGATTTTGGTGCTTGTTTCCACACTTTGGTACGTATGTTCTTTTTTTATTCGTGAATTTATTAGAACTCGCTTACGAGTAATCATTGGAATAGAGGGAGTATTATTTTAAAATGTATAAAAATTATAGAAATGGAAGAAATAAAGAGTACAAGTTTAGAATGTTTGAGATGATGTCGATTGAGTCATTTGAAAATATTAGTAATATGTAATGGGTATGACCGTATGAGCTTGACTCGTGCTCGTTGTCGTTATGGTATTAAAATTCGTCATATGACTAATTAAAGTCGAGTTTGATAATAATAAAGGTTCCACTCTAGTTGAGCTCGAATATCTCAAGCTGAGCTCAAGTTTTAGTAATATAGTGCTGTTAAGGACTCGAGTCAATCATATATATTTTTCTTAAATTTATTAAGGGATTCAGAATCTCCGTTTGAGCTTATTGTTACGATAATAAACACCTAAAAGAAGTAGTGTGCCTTATGTGTTCCCTCCATAACTCAGTTCAATTCAATTTACTTTATTTTTAAAAAAATTTATCGTTACATATTTGATTAAATGTAGTGAATTGGATCGAACTCTCGAGTAAGATTGTCCCATAACGCAAGTAGTACAACCTTCCCAATAGAACTAGACAATATACATGTGAGTCTAGTTATAATTGTCCCCTCTTTTAATTCTTTGTTCTTTACAATAAAATTTTCTTAGCAACTTTTTATGCAAATCTAGTTAAAATTAATCCACCAATCGAGTACATCAATACATCATACATTTATCCTTGTGTTTGTAGCTAAAAATGTGAGTTATTAATGACACATCAAGATCATATGATTAATGATTCCCTATAAAATGTCCCTACAATATTGTCCCATGCCAACTCTTAATTTGCTCACCATGATGGTAATGTTTATATTACGTAAGACGGTTTTATACTGTAAGTATATAAGAAGACAACTTATTTATGAGCATTAATAAATACTAATTTTTTTTATAAAATTTTTGTATGTATAAGGACAATTTTTGCATTTTTTATTTTCTGTAAAACAATAATGCTAGTCTTATATATTCATATTTTTCCTTTATTATTTCTGAGTGATATTTTCTTTCTTCTTTTCTTTATCTTGTGTAACGATTTTCATAATTTCATACCATCACGCATAAAAGGTATAATACCCTTTTATCGCACTACTTCGTACATTTTAATCATATTTCTAGTTATCGGGTTGTTTATCTTTAGGAGGACGTAGCAATATCGGACGGGATACCGGATATATTATCGAAATCAATAATATTACAAACTTTTGGAGTAAAATACAAGCACCGATGCCAAGAGGTAAATCATGTGGTAATTCCACCATATATTCCACCAGAAAGCATACAATCAACCTTAGAGAAATGGCCTTTGGATGGTCCACGTGATATTTTCGCATTTTTCAGGGGCAAAATGGAACTTAACCCTAAAAATGTCAGCGGTCGCTTTTATAGCAAGTACGATTTTTCTCTTCTCTTTTTTGTGAATTTCCAATTTTACCCCTAGATTATACGTAGTAGTATTCAAAGATAAAATTGTTACGTAATTTGGTTGATATTTTCATGTAATTAGAATTAGAATAGTTTATTGATAGTAACAAGCAAATAATACAACTTAAAACACCTAGTCAAAATCGTCATCTTTATAATTTATCGTTGTCGACATAATTGATATAAGGTTTAAAAATAAATTAGATAAAAGTATAATCGTCATGACTCATGATGCGACTTTGTTTGTGAATTAATTTGTTCTTGATCATGCCTCTTAACTTGTGATATAATATACTCGAATATTAAATTTGTAGGGCCGGTCTCGTTAATCTGAAGGGGTGATTCAAAATATAAGTTATACGAAGTACAATTTAACCGGTTTTAAAATAATGAGAGAAAAATAACGCGATTATAAATTACTTGTATAAAAAAACCGGTTTCACAAGCATATTATAAATAAAAGTTTGCTTGATTCTCACCCACGTAACAGCTAAATATAAAGTCGTTATATACTTATATGTATGTATAACGAGATTATGATTCGGCTATAGTGTATCCATATTAAATATAAGTGTATTTTAGTCGAAAAAGCGACCGTTAATAAATTATTTGTAATCCATTTTATGTCAACATTCATTACTCACGTCGGCTAATTTTAATTTCCCATACTATTGTTAGTAACCGATTTAACGTCGACAGTAATTTGATCTGTGTTAAATCGGAGTAACCGATTTGGACCATTTTTTGATCGTGATTGTGTTACCGTTTTACAATAACTTATATTCTTCGTAGTTCATAATCAAACTATTTTTTTTTTTTTTTTTGGCAGCTGTAACGAAATGTGTCCTAACTAAGCATAGCCTTACATGCAAGGTCATGTGCAATACAATTAAAAGCCCTAGGGATATAACTAAAAGAAACACAATGGAAATAATCAAACTATTTTAAAAGAGACTTACTCTATTTATTATTTGCAGGGCGGTGAGGACACAAATATGGAGGAAATATAACGACGACCCGAGATTTTACCTGAAGAGAAATCGGTATGCCGGTTACCAATCAGAAATAGCACGTTCAATCTTTTGTCTATGTCCATTGGGTTGGGCTCCATGGAGTCCGCGGCTGGTAGAATCAGTCGCCTTAGGCTGCGTTCCGGTCATCATAGCAGACGGTATTCAATTACCATATGACGATGTCGTTCCATGGGCTGAAATTTCACTTGTGGTCGCTGAAAACGACATCGTAAATCTAGGTAAAATCCTTGAGCACGTGGCAAGGACAAACCTCACGAGTATACAGCGAAATCTGTGGGACCCAGACATTCGGCGGGCCTTACTTTTTAACGATAGGGTCCAAGTAGGTGATGCCACGTGGAATGTATTGCGTACTTTGGATCGTGGGACCTACACTGGGTTTGGAGTTTCGGGCCAATAAGACTGTGCCATGTGGGAGTATCCGGTCATTGGGGTATATTCTTCCTTCCCAAGTTCTTACTTGTGACGGTAACCAGTTATGACGGCACACATAACCGATTTAGATAATGTTAAGAAGAAAAGGGGTTGTGAGACGAACACACTCTTCTTCTTTAGAGAATGACCCGTCAATGGCCATGATCATCGAACTAGTTCCTAGGAGTACAATGATAGTTAAGGGACAAGAATCGGAAATTTTAACTAAAGCTTCAAAATTTTCATCGTCTAAAATGAGCATTGCTCACTCGATATCATTTCCTCTAGTTCCGCCATAGATGATGTACTCGTGAAATTAATTGAGGAATGTTGGTTTTACGGTGCCACGATCTGGAGTTCCACATTGTTTTCGGACATATGAGAAAGTTACGATGAGGTGGCGCAATTTGATTCGAAAAAAAGGACGATACATGTAAGATTATAAAGGGCCCTTTAGCATTGTATAGATAGAGAATATGAGCTTGTTATACTTCCTTCCGAATTGACATACATGACGGCTCTTACATGTACAATACGATACGATATGATATCGTATTCCTTTAAAGCAAATAATGACATTTTAGTTCGTAGATCTTTGGATTCGGTTTACGTTTACACAAAGGTGTTAAAAAAATACTCCGTATCTTTGAACATGTATCGCGGAGACTTGTGAGGTCAAAACACCCCGACCCATATGAGAGACCCTAGGGCGGCACGAGCCATAGCCACTTCCTCCTAAACCTCAACCCGAAACCTTGAAATCTTTGTATCGAGTATCGACTCACAAAAGGGGAATAATTGTAATCAGCCTTGTATTTGCCATCCTCAGCGGCCCATTAAGAGGCATCCAAAATTGGCCCATAAGCCCACAGTGGCCTATTTTGGAAACCAACTGCTAAAAATCAGACAGGTTACTTCAAATCATCGACAATTTTAATGAACTTGCTACCTTAAAAAAGAGCCTCATTTATCTCATCATAACTTGCAACCGTCGCAAATGAAAATTTGTGTTTCGTGTATGGCCATGTCACTGTTAAAAGAAAGTAATGCTACAAAAAATACCCTCATTATCATTAGAATGTCAGCTGAAAATATCACCCCGCAAAGTTAAATATGCGGATTTGATCAAATGGACCAAAACTCTCTTCCCCCTTTAATAAATAACTTCAAAAATTGCGTTATGCAGATTTGATCAAAAGCACAAAAAATCTCTACCCTGTTTAATTACTTTAAAACTGAGGATAAAAATGGGCAACCAAGACAAAGAAATGGGAACAAAACAAATGGAGGAGATTAATCTTATCAAAACTGTCCGAATGCATCCAGACCTTGGTTTTAAAATGCGCAAAGCACACCAAGGCGAGGCAATGAGGGCCTGTGACAACAACGCAGAACAGAAAGCATTTGACAGCACCCAGGGCAGCAGGATCAAGAGTCGTCATTCGTCAATAAGAGATCGCAGCTGTTGTCGGAAAGTAGGGGCTTTGTCTGCCTTAACAGCCATCACTAGTCCGGTCATCCGATAATTTTTTAGCTGCAGTGTTATAACCATTATCAAATGGAAGAAAACGACAGGCATGTATATACTTTTAATGAATAATTTTGTTGGCAGTATCGCAGGGTTTTTTTTCCCGAGAAAGTATGCAAGCAATTTTACATAAAATTTAATCTAAAGGCGCATGTGATTCATGTTAGCCGATCCCAACCTATGTTGGGAGTCGGGACCAAGGCTTTGTTGTTGTTGCAATGTTATAAGGATTTTTTCCAAATTGTAATTCTACACCTCAATAAAAAAAAGAAGTGCATCAGAAGACTGGTATACGAAAACACAAAACTAACCTCTTGTGCAGCCGGCGGTTGCGTTCTCAAAGGAAAGGTGAATGACCATGAGGAGAGCTGAGGTACCCATTAAAGATAATTAGATAGTGCAATTATCAAAATTAGTGTAGACATAATCATGTTGCAAATAAACAAAAAGGCATCGGGCTCAAGGAAAACCTGATGAAAAAGTTCATCTTCTGCCTTGACGTAAATCAGATCTTCGTTACTGCCACTAGTTGACCCTTTCTTATTTGGCGCAATTTTCTACATACAACCATTATAAGAAAAGATAAATGTATATGCAACCGTTGCCAAGGGAGTAAGGGTGTAGTTGTTCAGAACATTAGAAACATGGAACAGAATAGTACCTTGTATATTCTGGAGACCAGTAAGAAGTGTTTAAAGCGGAATGATTTTCGGAGATCCAATGTCGGCTTTGAACAATGCAAACAAAGATGATTATTAAGTTAGTCACACACAACATCAACACGGAAACTTGAATGAGCCGGTCTCGCAAGTGAGACACATAAAGATTTGAATGGACAGACAATGTGACTATGTGAGACTGTTTCACAGTTCACACACACATTGAGCTACTATTGCAGATAAATAAGTGATCTAACCTCATCTTCCGTCGCCCACGAAATTTCATCAAACAGTGCATCATAAAGAGGCGGCAACAGCTGAGGGGGAAGATTAGTGACACGCTGAGAAACAATCAGGCCAACATGCTGACTGTCGTCACCCAAAAGCATTTTCAGCTTACTAACTGGACCCTCCTCTGGACATACTTTGAGCAAGTAGTCCTTAAGTTCAGCGATACACTTATGATCCTGAAATCACAAGACTAGAACTATTGAACATTGTATATTCATAGACCACGAAATTATTATGTGTATATAAAAACCAGTTAACCACTCATATTGCTGCAATAGGAGTAAGACAGTTGTATACCTTGTATCTACTTAAATTCAAAACTGTAAGAAATGCGAATAATCCCTCGTCTTCATCGTCCTCTATCCTGACCACAGATCCAACTGTTGTCTGTGCGATTATTATGTCCACAAAACCACTTAGATCCCACTGCTTATCATCAAGATAGTTGGGTAGTAGAGTCTTCACTCCATGGAAGTTATCAGGTTTTGGGTCAAAGAATGCAAAGTCTGCCTGGACGACTTCCTTCAATAAATTAGAGCAAAAAAATATATCAGTGGCTTATTAAATGTCATCCTACAAGATGAATTTTAGCTAAAATGGGATACGCCGAAGCATGCTTACTTCAGCTGATTCTTCTTCAGAAGAGCTAACTTCAGGTGCTTCTTCGTCTTCAGAAGAAGAAGAGTCAGATGCTGATGCTGAAGTTGATGCTGATGCTGGATCAATAGCCCTTAAACCTAAAATGTCGGAAATCTTGTTAACCAGCAGCATATATATTAAAATAATGGAAATTGAGGATTTGTCTCAAAAACAGACACACGTGATACCTTGACATTTTAAGGAAGTCATACCGTCAAACTTGGAATTAGAGGATTTGTTAAAGGATGAATAAGTTGCAGAAGCTCTAGAAATTGAACGACCAAATGATGAGAAGGTCAACAGTCCAGATCTTCGAGGTTTTCGAGGCATCCTTACTACGACACAAAATAAAAGTCGAGTAAATAAGTAATATACAAGTCTAATTTCAATAATTCGTTAAAGAAGGAAATTTCATCGGTCGCTCGCTGTCTTCCCACTTACTTTTTGCTCATTTTTAGACAAACTTTATTACTCTATAATTCTCGGTTGCCCTTGAGGCAGTGGCGGACCGAGGAATTATAGATATAAAGTTTCATTACATAAATTTCATCGTCAACATTACATATCAAAAGCAAAATGAGTTAGCGTCACCTCTCACATGCAATAAGTGGGGACCCCCATAATAATGGGTACATCACTCCCAATAAGTAGGGACCCCAATAAAGCATGTGAAAGGGTGGCGCGGAAATTGGGCGCTATCTATCAAAATAACGTCAATGGAACCCAAAATGTACGAGTCAATCTAAAATCATTCAACGAGATTTCATGTTTCGGAAGCGATTACTGATATCAACATCCTCTGAGAATGCTATTAACAATTCAACACACTCTTAATTTTTGGGGCAATCAACAAACCAATAGTGAATTCAAACAAACAAGAATCAAAATATGAAATCATTAAATCAATCAGCATACACCAATTCCATTATTCAAACACAGGCACAATTGAATTAGGGATTTATTAAATTAGGGTTTGAAAGTTGAGAAATAAATAAATTAGTGATGATAACCTGCGGTGGCGGAGGAAAAGAGGAGTACAAGAGACGGCGAGCGGTCGTGGATGCTGCGGCGGCCGATGAGGTGAGTGGTCGAGGAGGCGGCGAAATGGTGGTGTTGGTGGAGGAGGTGGTTATAGAGAAGTATAGCCTATTACTAAAGAAATAACCGAAGTTGTGTTGTGGGCCTTGTGGCTACTGGCTTGGGATGGCAGTGGATTCAAGACTCGACCCAGACCCTTCGAGTCGAACTCAAATGGGCAAGTATGGCTTTCACGTGGAATGTGTTGCGTATTTTGGATCGTGGGGCCTAGGGGTGTTAATGAGATGAGACAGCTCGCGAGCTTCTCGAGATCGGTCTGGCGAGCCAAAGCTCGGCTCGTGCGTGTTCTGCTCGGGCTCGGCTCGAGAGCTTAACGAATCAAGTCGAGCAAAGACCGGCTCGACTCGAAAATCACGCGAGCAGCTCGAATTTGTGTGATTACATAAGATATTGCTCATATTTTATAAAAATATTTTATCATGATTATATTTGTATCACACATATCAAATATCTCGCTGATTTGTCAAACATTTTAGCATGCATAAAACTTTCGAGCCTTGTTATTGAAAATATCGGAAAATAAAAATAAAAATAATAAACAATTTTATATAGGATCGATTTGGGCTCAAGTTTGGCTCGAGCTCGCGTTAAAGTTCGCAAGCTTTATAACGAGCACCTTTTTTTCAAGCTCAGGTAAGCTCGAGAATGGCTCGAGCTTGTGTTTTGGTTCTCGAGCACAAGTCGAGCAAGGTCAAGCTCGGGCTCGGCTCGTTAACACTCCTAGTGGGGCCCACACAATAGGTTTGGAGTTTCGGACCAGCGACTTAATGAGAGCGTGCCACGTGCAGGTATCCCGTCTTTGGTGGGTCAAGCGTTTTCTTTCTGACATTCACAAGTTATGCAGCACTCAGAACCGATTTAAATAATGTTAAAAAAACGCTTATGAGACGTCACAAGTAAGACATGTTGTTCTTTCTTAAAGGATGACTCCACGATAGGCTAGTAGCCATGATGGAACGAGGACCTAGGAGTGTTGCTCAATAACAACATTCCCTTTAGCTCCGCCATTGATCATGTATTCATGTGTCACGAGCTGGAGCCTGGAGCTCCACATTGTTTTCTAACAGACGAAAAAGTTTCGATGAGGCGGTGCGATTTGATTCGAGAAAAAGGACGATGCATGTAAGATAATTTGTGTTGAATATATAGGGCCAAAAGGTACTATAAACTATAAAGGGCCCTTTAGCATTTATACAAGTAGAGGATATGAACTTGTATGTTATACGGAGTGTCATTGTAAAGTACATGCTCGCTCTTCCCGTCTCAGTCATTTATTTCTCTTTGATTAAAATACTTTTCGCAAAGAATATTTATAAAAGTAAATAAATGACGGAGACAAGCGGAGTATCACATATGTAATTAATTTTACATGTCTAATATGATAAATGTAATATGCCAAATTTCAAGGTAATGCTACTACATAAATCACACTTCGGTATTATATTCCTTTAATGTAAATAATGACATTATAGTTTGTAGATCTTTGGATTCGGTTTACATTTACACAAGTATGCAAATAATTTCATTTGAACACGTATCAAAGTAAGAATCACCAACATAATCCACATTATCGCGTTTAATTAAAATAAAAGATTTAACATTCTGGTGTAAGAGTATGATCTCTCTTCGAATCCTCACAATAATTATACACCATATGGTTCCTCTGAGCCCATTGCATCGCCGAGATTTGTTGCGAGCTCAAAACACCCGACCCATATGGCGATACCCTAGGAAGGCACGAACCGTAACCACTCCCTCCTAAACCACAACCCGAAACCTTGAAATTTTTGTAGCTACCCACAAAAGGGGAGTAGTTGTAATCAGCCTTGTACTTTCCATCTTCAGTGGCCCATGAAGATGCATCCCAAATGGAGCCATAAGCCCACATTGGCCTGTTTGGAAATGTTGCATCGTTTTTCCTTGGGTATCTTCTTATTGGGACATCATCCACAAAGAATCTGCAAAGTGGCCCGAAAAAACGGGTTAAGTGTACAAATTTAAGCGTAAATTCTTGTTTAAGACGAATATATTCGTTTTATACTCGTTGTGTACGATAAAACAGGTTAAATAGATGGATGAGAGAAAACAGAATGTATAATGGCAACCTCTTGTCTTATCAATTTTAAGAGAGATCAACTGAAATCGTAGTTGACAAGCTTATTTGTCCATGAATTTAAAATTTTGCATGTTTGGTTATTTGGGGAAAACTTACTTCCAATAAGTTTAAAGACAATATAAGACATCATTCCACTAGAGCCTAGGGGTACGACTTTGTGATATAGCACATCATATCCAGTGTCGGAAGCAGGAAGGAAAACGTTATAAAGGAGCCAGCGAGTAGTATAATAAGATAAAACTCAAAAAATTGGTAGTTTTAATTGTAATCTTTCGAATTTTTCATCGTACAGAAAGGCGAGTGTCCCTTTAACTCTGTCAGTTGTCAAACTTATCATTGATCACATGGATGTTAAAAGGGTTTGATTAAGTAAAAGATCTAATCTAATGTTAAAAAGTCGATACTTCGATTTATAGATAAATCTCTTATAGTCTCCGTTCTTGTTAAAAGACAATATAATACTCTGGATGAAGAATAAGATTCAAACCTACGACCAATCGTTCCATAATATGTTCAATTGCATTATGCTTAATTAGTTTATCAAGTTTTCAAATCAACATCGATCGATGAACCATATTTTATTTCATGTCAAGTATGCATCAATTATATACCTTAATAATGCATTATTAGTGATATACTCTTCCACTAATTAGTCAATTATTTCAATAAATGTAGTACGGACTACGGATGATGAAAGTTACATTATTTGTTTGTCCTTTCTTCACTTTAGAAAGAGTCTATCATATCAAGTTATCAACTATTGAAATTCTAGTCCTATTTTGATATCGACTTCCTAGCTTCTATCTTTTAGGACTCCGAGGTCACGAGCTCTGCTCTGTCTGTGCTCATGACCTCTACATAAAAATAACTTTTACCTAATAAAACCTTAGGAATTTACTAAAAGAAGTCAAATGTACTATTTGATTGAAATCGAATAATATGAAGAGAAATGAAAGGAAACGGAGATGGAGACGTACAAGATTTGATCCGGTGACCAAAAGACGGCGTAGTTGTGGAAATCTTGGGTCGGGTCGAACCATAGGTGAAATCTCATTTCACGTCCAATTAATCTTCCATCACCACTACCTCTATTATATATATTTGTTTGCAATGTGTAAGGTTTTCCAGGAGTTGTTCCAAGGAACTCTATATCAATTTCATCATGGTATCCGGGAAAATCTTCTTGATTTGAAAGCTATAAAAAATAAAAAATACATAAAAAATAGTCAATTTATTAGGTGAGTAGCATGCATAATTAAAGGACGTGATTTACTATAATTAGGTAAGTAGCATGCATAATTAAGGGACCATGATTAATATAATAATAATTTTTCTAATGTGTGTCCTAAGGAAACATGTAAAGAACCTATATAATGAAATATACATAAGAATATATCATGAGAAATTGAAGTCTGTTATCTTTTCCTCATATATACATACGTTCTTAACATGTGTTCTAAGAGCACAGTAGAAAAATTTACGTTAAATGTGAACATCAGACAGAGTTACAGAGTATATTGTATACGGAATAAGGAAGTATATATTGTAAACGGAATAAGGAAGTATATATAAATTAGCTCACGTAGAAGGATGTGATAACTCCTGCAGTGTATCCTGGTTGTAGCTTTATTGCGGCACTGAAATAGCCAGACCGATATTGCTTGAGCGACTTGAACCCGCTACCTATGAATAATACAATTATACAAATATAAGATTTAATGTATCAAGTACCTCAATAATCTTGAACAAGTAAAATTGATATTTGAATACTTCATCGACAATGATACATACGCTCATTATTATTTGATTATAGTAATTGAACTTTACTTGTGGAGCAATTTACGGATTTTAAATTTATGATGGAAATTTTCAAAATGGTTAGGGCGTATGACTTATGAATCATTCGTTGTTGGTATCAATCCTAACGACGACAATATTATTCAGCTCAATTCAGTTCGATCAGTATATCCATGGTTAATACTTAAACAAAATATGGAGAATTACAATCAATTGTTAGAATGTTAGTGCTTGACTTTGATGATGAAATGATGTCGAATACTCGAATATGATACAACATAAAATATGTCACGTACCATTTTTCGAGAAATTAAATATTGATTAATGTTTTATTTAACAATCAGAGCTAAATTAATACTCTTGTATTCCATTGATCGATTTGTTTACCTTTGATTAAAATATCGTTCATATTGAATAAAAAAGGGTAAGCAAATGATTGGGCAGTAGGGAATAATTCGATGAAAAGGAATGAGGATTATTATTACCGGAAGAGCGATCGAGCCAAAGAGTAAGAGTATCACCCTGGACATTTTGATGTTGAGCACCCCATAAAGTTCTAAAGTTTTGATAGAAACTCTTTGTAGCAATTTGTGAACTTGGGGAGTATCCTGGTGATGGTTGTGCATTTATCATACTACTACTTATCATAATTAGAACAATAACACACCATATATGTGCCATTATTTGTAGGACTACCCCAAAATAATTTGGTGTTAAAACTTGGACGATTCTTGGAAGAGTAGAGTTGAATTGTGTGACTACTTCAAAATCTTTAGTGGGTATATATATAGGGAGATTTTGCTTGCAAGATTATATGATATTATTATAATACGAAAAATGATAGGGCGTTATCAGGTGATAATGAATTTCAACATCAGCCTTTCACATGTATTATGTCAACCTCGGAATAGTAGAGTTGAGCTGTGTGTGTAACTACTTCACAATCTTTAGTGGGTATAAATAATAGGGAGATTTTGCTTGTAAGATTATATGATACTCCATACAATACGAACAATGATAGGGCGTTATAGGATGGTACCGAATTTTAGTGCGTGCCATCCTCTCACAATCTCACATGCATTATATCGATCTCACATAACGGACATCAACGAAATCTATAAGGACATCGAGGTATATGTGAAGGGTAATACTGAAACTCGACATCACCGAGTGACATTTCATTAATAATCTAAGGAAAATGATAGGCGTCATCAGGTGATACTGAGTTTCAGCATCACCCTCTCAGATGTACTATGTCAACCTCACATAATAGAGATCAGCGAAATCTGTAAAAACAACGAGGTATACGTGAGAGGGTGATACTGAAACTCGCCATCACCGAGTGACATTTCATTATCAGGAAAAATAATAGAGCATCATCAGGTGATCATACTGAGTGTCAACACCACCTTCTCACATGTATTATGTCGACCTGACTGGCTGGCATAGTGAAAAGGGAAGTGTATAAAGATAATAAGGTATATTTACGTGAGTGGATGATACTCGACATCACCGAGTGACGCTGTTACATTAATACTCCCTCCTATTCACTATTTTCTTCCCCTTTCATTTTTCCCTAAGAAATAAGAGAGTGGATTTGGACCACACAAAACACACTACCCCACATGCCATTGAATTTGGACCACACAAATCAACCCAAAAAAGGAAATAGGGAAGAAAATCTGAATAACCGAAAAAGGAAATAGGGAAGAAAACCCTGAATAGGTGGGAGTATATAATCATGGAGGATTAGGAGTAACTGTTTGAAAGCAGTTGACAAGGAAGTTGATGAATATGAATATATTGATAAAAAATAAGGACAAAAATGGGGAAGCATCGTGATAAATAAAGTTTAGCACCACTTTGCTTTCCATTACACTCAATTGTCAAAAAATTTCATATGCTTTTATTAAGGAAAATATCATAACGACTTGACATTTTGGAGTTTAGTTACATAAGCTCTAACATTGTACATTTGTACGTATATTGAGCAAACCACTACTATAGTCTAATGGTACGTTATTTATCATTAATGTTCCATTTCAACCACCCCGTTCGACAATATGTCACCTATTTATCCTCCAAAATAAAACTTTGATCACCTTTCAGTACAAAAAGCGTTTGAATGAAGCTGAATTGAAAATTAACGAAATGTTTTATAATACATGACCACCATACGTCAATATATATACTTGCAACTTAGCTTGGTTTTTCACCCAATCGAGTTTGATGAAAATTTTGAGAATTATGCGTGTATATATTAAGGGTTTAATAATTTAATGTTTTCGTGAAACCATCATTATCGGTTAATTAAATTAATTAATCACTAAATTCCTCATGTTTACTAACTTGCATGTGTTCGTTGTTGACCTAAGAGTGTCATATAGACTATACTATAGTTCCTTGGCTTTTGTATGGTGTCAAGGTAAAGTGAATAAAATCACTATAAATGATGCATAATTAACGAGGCATATTATAAACGCGCGGTAACAACCTCCTTTGTTTGGCACCTTTTCATACACACTTGTAGAAATTTTTAGAGTATAAAGCCGACTTTGGAGTCCAACCATCAACTTAAACTTTTGTAGGAATTTTGTGATTAATTAACAAGTATGTTTATTGAGCAAGAACTTAGTATTACCCTGTTAAAAAAAGGATGATGACCTGATATATGTAGTATGTAGGTCGATATATTTATATGGGCAGCTTAATTAGACCTTGATCTTTCTAGTTTGACTTTAGCTCAATTTCATTCAATTCATTTCATCTCAGCTTAATCTTTACTCAAATTGAGTACGCTTACTTCAACTCCATTCAATTCAGTTCAACTCAATTTCATTCAGTTATGTTCTTTTGAGTTCAGTTTAGCTAACTTCTTTCATTCGACAAGAAAAGAGCAATGTTACTCAATATGCCCTCGCAACCAGTTAGAGAGTACTAACGAGTTCCATCATACAAATCTTCGATTTGGTGGTCATCTAGTTCCCCTTAAAATATATGGAGTGTACAGAAATGGTTGCATTGCCTTATTAGTACTCCCTCCGTTCTGGTGAGTAATTATCTACTCTTTTTAGACCAAAGACCAAGACCTATTTATCTATCTACTTGCCCAAAAATGATTAAATTTTGAAAAGTAGGCAAGGTAAATACGTCATTGTAAATGATGTAAGTACGTAACTAGCATAATAGGAAAATAGATAATTATTGACCAGTACACAAAATAAAATACGGAGTATATAGCTATTCATCGCGACGGGGAGAATAATGTTAAGCTTAGATACAATTAAATCGAGAATCTATTGTCATCCCTACTTACGAGTACTTAATAGTTTGTTTAATATTCGTTCGGTGTCCAATTACTTTCAAAAATCGTCACGTTGTCGCAACCTATTATCTTTCAAGAATTAGTCGCATTCATTTGGAAGTATTTTTCATAATCTTACCGACAAACTGCTAAAGCAAAGGGCCTTAAATTCACAAGTGTACTACWATATCCCTCAAAACTTGGCCACCAATGCATATAATTATATAGTACCGTAGGTCTTCCTTAATACAGTCTTATCCGTATTTAGTATAAACGATCACTGAAACGAGAATTTGCCATTCCATAGGTATTTGTGTTTGTGTTTTTTTTTTTATCTCATTCAGCTATTAACCCGTATCATTGTTTAAGACGAATATGTCACGTCTTAAATAAGAATGTGTGTAATTATTAAATGGTTGAATTTAAATGCAATTAATCTCGTTTTTTATGCATTTTTTATGGAATCAAATAAGTCGTAGATAGGTCGAAAATTAGAATTGTGTGTCAACTTTTTGAACTGACCCACTTTGGCCTATAATTTCGCAATAATGTGTGTTCTCTTTGTTGCTTTGTACGCAATTACACTCATAAATACTAATCATTTGTAACTATTTGTATGGTCATAAATTAATCATTCGAGAATATGAAATTGTATTATCCTTGAATTTAAAATGAAACCATTTTTGCAAGATCTTAATGCAAATCCTAAACGAAAATGACACCACCCAATTTTCGAACCTTTTATTCCGCAATGGAAAGCCAAAAATGAGCTAATTTCAAAATTATGTTATTAATGATTGTGGAATAATAGTGCTACTCTATATTATGTGGCCAACTGCACGGCCTGGCCCGGCCAAGGCGTGCGGTTGGGTCCATGTTTCATCGGCTTGCAATTGGCCCTCCAAACCTCCGGCTTGCTTCAAAACCCAGAAAGTAGGACTCGGCCTCCCCATGGCCATTTAAAAAAAAAAAAAACAGAAAATAGCCATAATAGGCTAGGTTACAGACAAGCATGATTCAGTCTGCTTGGCTAGAGGAACTCGGCCATGCCCTAACCTAGCCCATGGCGAGGTTTGCTCTATACTTCGTATAAAATTAGGAGTAATACATGTACTCATGTCTAACACTCATATCCAAATTTGAGTAATTTAAACTCATATGTAAGATTTGTTACCAGCTTCTGTCTTCTGTACTACCACACTCATATGTGAATTTTATATTATTAAGATATCTAGACTCTAGAGTAGAAATTATAGTATACTCACATAATATTTATGCCACTGGTTTTCTATTTTAGAAACCGATTTTATAAGTATACTTTACATAATATCATCGTAATTACGTAGTAATAACGTACCAGTTCTCTATTAATGACAAGCACGGTGGACCTTTGGCGGCACATTTATTTAATTTATTTAATTTTAACAAAGTTTATGTTCTGTCGTTCTGATCGTCTTATATTAAACAGTGAGCTCCACCTAAAATTAAGTGACGAAAGTCACGAATATATTTTGTGGGTTTCTTGAATTCACACTTTAGTGGAGCAATCATCTTCAAATATTGCATTTCATCATTACTCTATTGAAATGGCTGCTAACTAATTAGGAGTAAGTCTGTAAGAGACGTTCTCACGATAAATTTCTTATAAAACCGTTTTATAATTTAAAATAAATTTGATATTATATACGAAATACAGTACAAATTATCGTTAAAAGTAAAATGGACACGCCTATTATGAGTATGAAATGGTGGTATATCTCAACACTTAGTAAGGCCCTGTTCTTTAATTTCAGCTCTCGTTTAGTTCACTCAGCTAAGTTCAGTTAAGCTCACTTTAGTTCATCTTATATTATTTCATCTCTCTATTCATCTCACCAAATTTCAATTCAGTTATGCTAAACTTATTTCAACTTTATTCATCTCATCAAATTTCAATTCAGTTCAGCTCTATTCAGTTTAGCTCACTTTAGCTCAATTCAGTTGAGTTCAACTCCATTTAACCCAGAAAAACAGGCCTAAGGCCTAGGGGTGCTAACGAGCCGAGCCAAGCCCGAGCTTGGCCTTGCTCGGCTTGTGCTCGAGAACCAAAACTCGAGCTCGAGCCGATCTCGAGCTTACCCAAGCTTGTAAAAAATGTGCTCGTTATTAAGCTTGCGAGCTTTAACGCGAGCTCGAGCCAATCTCGAGCTCAAATCGAGCCTATGTATAATGGTTAGTTTTTTGATTTTTTTTCCTTCCGATATTTTTCAATAATAAGACTCGAAAGTTAAATGTAAAAATATTTGGCAAATTGGTGAGACATTTAATATATTTGATATAAAGATATAATTATGATAAAATATTTTTATAAAATATAAGCAATAACTTATATAATCACACAAGTTCGAGCCGCTCACGAGCTTTTCGAGCCGAGCCAGGGTTTGCTCGGCTTGACT
>JAGPOY010006378.1:0-10355 GCA_018983105.1 Silene uniflora | reverse complement strand
ACAACACGTCAAACCTCTCTCATCATTTGGTATCAACTCTCTTATATCTCCTCAATCACACTTATCTTTAAGTCACTGACTTGAGCGTCGGAGTGAGTTCGCACGGCCCCAAGCCGTGCCCTCCGTTTGTTCATTTTGCAGGAAGATACAAGAGGCCGGTAGCCTTCATCGACATCTTACGAGCTTACGTGTATCACAAACTTGCTCCCCTAATTACCCCCGTAATTACACCCGGAACAAATATGATACTCCGTCCGTCCCAATCAATTGTTCATTTTTGGAGTATTGTATTTCATGCATGTCGAATTACAATGTGCTAAGGCTTATTTCAGCTTGCGTAGCTGTTAAAGTCATAAGAAAGTTAAGATCCTATTTTCTGTATTGTTCAATTGTGTATGCGCTACTTTTTTCACACAGTCCATGTCTTTAATCTCCACCGTCCACTATACCTGGAAGATACGTTCTCCTCATTATCTTCCTTTCCTTCATATATCTCATATTTAGAGGCTAAAACAGAGGCATTATCTCTCCTTGTAATTTTTCCCTCTCCCCTCCCCCAACATTTCGCCACTAACTTGCTGTCTAAAGAATCTGTTAGCCAGCATATAAAGATGGTACTCCCTCCGTCTCAACAAATTCTTTACACTTTTATTCATTTGTGAGGAGTATTTTAAAAGAACGCAAGGAATCTATTGAGACGAGGGAGTATTAATTACAAAATGCCAGAAATTTAACTCATTCATAAAAACTATCTTATGTAGTTGGCAACGTAAGTCCTACCACACCCACCATTATAACCGTACTGAACCCAATATAAAGGATCTGATTTACTTGATCTAACTGCAAGTCCGTAATAATAACTATGAAGTGGTGATTCTAACTCCTAAATACAAAACCCACAAAAATTGCACCCCTTGCCCCTCCTCTTCGATTCTACTCCCACAAAACTATTGGTTGACCCCTATAATTTCCTAAGACGAACATTGGTGGTACCGATATTTAGGGGAAACAGGTTTAACACTTATCAGCAAACTGTGATTTTCTTTCAAATCGAAATCTTTTCACCTCGATTCTGTCAAGTGATCACCAAAACCACACATGAAAATAATACCAACAAACTGGAGTTGGGGCTAAGTATTTTAACTGGATTTGTCTCGGACTCAAAAGTAGAAAGTAGAAACTAATGACTTGTTGTCATTTAAAAATTGCAACATACCATCGCTACATATCAAATACAGACTAAGAAAATCTCAGTACCATGAACAAAATTCGCAACTACACTAACCTTTGTAATATTAGCCACGTAATCACATTCTGCGAAGAAGTAATTCGGAATCAGCGAAAGAAAACTCTGAAAACTTGAAAAACACATCCAAGTGACTCATAACTTTGCTGACTCAATTCAACCAATAGGAAAACACTAAGGCACAAAGTATCGAGATCGAAATCGCATAAGATAGCACTCTATAATCGTAAGTACATCTGTATTACTTGTTATTTTACTGATTTTACTTAACACGGATAACAATCAACATACTTGAAATGACTCCTAAGAATTATGAATAAAGTTTGAATATAATAGGAAGAGAAATAGACCTCTAGGGTTTGGATTGAAGTTTCGGCTATGCAAAATTTAGCCTCGTAACCTACGAGGTCTTACTCGGCGATTTCTTTGAAAGTTTGGTGTTCTCAAGCTCATTGTTTGCTGCTTCCACATTTGATTGAAGCTCCTTTATACGCTTCTTCAGATTGAACACTATTTTCTCTGCATATTAAGTAGTACACCTGTTAAGTCTGTTATGGTATGACTTGGCAACTTTGGCATTGTTTCCATCAGGCTACCCACATCCATCCTTATACCTACATACGTACATTGGGAAGCTGGTAGGCACCTGAACAACGTAAGGACACACACTGCATATACCTTCTAACACTTGACCCTACGCAGCAAACCCCAAAATTAAAGCGTGCGAAATACAGAGATGCAAGAATGCAATACCTCCATAGAGCTGCTATAGCTCGTTGGCGACACAAGTTGCAATGCATGCCATTCCTGTCCACTGCTCTATGATGTCGTATATCGATGCTGCAATTTGTCTGTGAAAGCTTCCAGTACTTACAGGCTGAAAAATAATAGTAACCAATTTAATCACAACATGTAATCAGAAACTAATCATTAATACTATTTTATCAGTGTAAGCTACTGCACATATATACACATCACAGTCTGATAAGTTCATCCTAATTCTTCCCTCATTTAGAATGACATTTCAACCACTTGAATATGTGTCTACTTCTTAGCACAAATTTTCCAGGGAAAACTTTAAACCCAATCCTATATGCCTTTTGTTCTCTTGGAGTTTGCTGCATATCATTAATTGTTGTCCAAAGGCATGTTTATAGCCTCTATTTTCAATATATGCTATTCTTATGTATTAGTCCCTCCGTTTCACTTTTATTGTCCAACTTTCCATACCGGGAACATTTAATTAGTAGTGGTAAAATTACTACTCTACCTTTTAATTAGGAAAAATTGGGCAATGTCATTTAGATAGGAGTGGTAGTTAAAAGAATAGTGGTAATAGTGTCCCAAACAAGAATGATGAAATAGCTAGCCACAATGCAATCCAGATGGTTCCAAGAGAGCCGAATGAATAAAAAACTGAAGGCCACCCAAGCTTGTGGATTAAAACTGGTGAAAAAACCCAATCCAATAACAGAACCAAGATACATGCCACTGTATACAAAAGAAAGAGCTCTGCTTCTTTCAGACACAGGAATCCACTTCGAGATCATATTATCATAGCAGGCATAGCAACACCTTGTCACATGACAAAGGCAACTTTTAAAAATTAAGAAATATAGTTAGGCAGCTTTAGGAAATAGGAACCATGAACAAAATGTTTGAAAGTTTACTAAGAGAGGTTAGCACCAGGAAAATATGAAAAAGAGAGACATCATTTCCTTGCAAACCTATATGATCAATCTGAAATGACATTGGCCAACTTGTTTCGTGGAGTGTGTGGGATAAAATAGAAATCCATATACATCAGATTCTAGTTGCAGCTGCCTATACTTTACAATTCAACTTAACAAAGGCAAAGAGCCTATATCATCACTGATTATTAAGAGCTGATTAGATAAGGAAGAGACAACAACTATGTTCAGTTTCTGATTAAGTACCAGGCCTACATCTATCAGTTTGATTCTATAGTTGTTTTAGCTGATCTTCTTCAAGTGAAGCTACACTGAGATTTATCAACTTTAAATTTGGTGGTTATCCATTAATCGTAAGATTATATTTCCCCTTTGTATTTCTATTGCTCAGAAAAATGTTAACTGACTGTAACTTATAAGCATAAAGCATCTATGTCAAACTCTTTTCTGAAGTTTAGAAACCCATAAATGCACATCAGGAGATGTCAGGGTTGTTGGCTAACCTCACGAATGCCCATAAATGCACGTACAATAAAGAAGCAAGGCAGACTTATCCTTGCAGCAGAAGGAGTCAGAACTGTGGCCACTGGCCACCAGATCACTCCGAGACCCAAGACAAGCTTTCCTCCAACCTTATCTGCCCCAAATGCCTCCAACAATCTGTATATCAAAAAACATCATCACAAGAATGACAATTATGTAATTATTCTCATTTGCAAGCAAAAATAATTCCCGGAGAACGACAGATAATCAAACTTCTTCAGTGTCAGCACGGAATTTTACAGCAGACCTGAGTAAGAAGATATCCCCAGAAGAAGAAAGAGGTGAATTAGGCCAACAATTGAACAACTCTAGATGAACTCCTTGTACATAGGAAGTATTGTAATACTCATGTTCGCCTGAAGAAACATGCTGAAATTAAGTTTCATCTTAACCTCAGTTGATGGATGCCACTATTTCTTCTTATGGTTGATTCATAGAGAAACAAGAGTATGGAACAAGGAATGTGAGATTAAACTGCAATTTCTCAAACTACTATGCATGCGGTAAGTAATCCCTTCAGCGTATGAGCTGTGTGGGAGGCTCAAATCAACACAAGATAAAATAAAGCCAATAACTTAACTAATAATGTACAGTATGTCAAATAGTAATTCTTGCAACAAATGTTAATAATACCGGAGGTGATTCATTCAGGTCATTGTTGATGTCCAACATCCTGTAGCTATCATCACTGTCGATTCCTGGCCTTTCCCGAGATAGGTGACTTTTTTTCTGCAGAGTCTTGGTCGGAAAATCTTTTGACTATTACCTTCTTCTACTCCTTCACCTTCACCACAGCAATCTGTACAACCGTGAATCCAATAATGTAAGTTAATGAAAGAAGTTTTGGCAGCAAAATGGCGACAATCTACTAAGGAAGCATAAAAAAAAAATCGACACTTCACTTAGCTAGCCCCTAGTGTGTCATATCACTGATACGTCTCAACCATCCATTTGACACCCACGTTCAGCACTAACATATTCAATTTCATGAGATTCTTGCAATTTAATTACATAATAGCTAAACTTGGTGTAAAATCAACCATTAAAGACGTGTATACCAATCACTAAAACACAGTTAGTTTAACTATGGAACCGTGGTTAGGTAAAATGTAAGGTGAACACTGTCTTACCTAAGAATTTGTGACCAAGAAAAGGGTTTAATAGGTCATTCTTATACATCATTCAGTACAACTCAAACTATTTCACCATAAAACCCTAACTTTTCTACTAAAAACCCAAAGTCCCCTAAGCTAAACAATAGGTACAAATAAAACTGATAAATTACTAACTACAGTCCAATTCTACCAGTTTCTGTAATATAATAACAAAAATTTTCATTTTGCTTAGAATCAAACTCATTTTTCAAAATGTCGATTCATTAATATACTATTCACAAAGAATAAAAAGGTAAACAAATAATTGGGTCGGGAGGTAGTAAATATTATAATCAATGTTATAATCAATTCTTACCGTCGTCGTGATAATAGGGGTTGTCACTTCCATTTTCTCTCCACCAGACGTAAACTTACGAGTACATAACACGTGTGATCATCGCCATGTTCTCATTTGATGTATTCTGAATAGCAAATTAGGTTGCAGAATCAAAGTGAGCAGAGTATATTCAAAATCGCGCAGGCGATGTTAGCAACTCGGCACTATGTATACCAAAAAAACTGAAGTTGACTAAGCCGGGAAAGGTACCAGAAACCTTACCAGACAAATACTCAACCAGCGTGTTGAAGGACTCCATCAAACTCGAATCCCTTGCTCCCAGGCAAGGTGACCTCCGCAACAAAATAAGGTTGTTTAGTGTATATAAATAAAGTTGAATGTTTGACCTTTCTCTTGCGGAGGTATGCCTGATATTTTTTCAAAAACGCCATCAACTCTATTTTCCCTCTTTCTCTTCCTGCGTATATTGATGATGTACAAATAAATATTGTCTACTACCTAAAAAAGCCCCAAAACATTGCATGCAATCAAACTAAACCCTAACTTATTTAATTAAATTCACAATTAGTAATCCACCTCAATATTAACATCTAATATCAGCACCAATAGGTCGTCTAAACTTACGGTACCTCACTAATGACGAAGTTCCTCGCTGGCGACCTTCCTCATTTCGTTTGCATAGATCTCCAGATAACCTCCATGCAATATACTCTCTTGCCGATGAACTATATAAAAATTAAAATAAAGTAAATTAATTAAAAAAATGAAATAGAACCAAATGGATCAACATAAGTCACATTTCATTGATTATCACAAATTCGAATTCGATAAACTGACCTCTCCCCAGGTTGATTTCTTTGAAGATGTCTCAGGAAAAAGCAAGTACAAGAAGAATCAAACTGGGAAAATCAAATGAAAACTAAAATAAATAATTGTAAATGAGTAGGAGGAAATTATTGATAGAGTAAAGTTGAAATGGGGAATGAGTAGTGCGGAGAGAGAAGGAGATGATTGATTTGAGAGGAAAAACAGATATGCGAAAATGGCGATGAAAATCGGGTTGACATGTGAAAGAGAGAAGAAAGAGAAATCATGTTGCAGTAATGAAACTGAAAAATGAAACGCAAATAATAGAGTAGGTGAATAAGAGGGAAGGGCAAGGAAATGACACACCCATGGCACATCCAGAACAAGACCTGATCTTTTCATTTATAACCTGATGAAAAAGTTATCACTTTGCTCTCAGAAAATTGAGGTTTAACGTATCATTTTTAGCAATCTTCTATTTAAAATGATGAGCAGAACGAATGCCGGGAACAGTAGTGACCTATTCTAGGATGACTGTTACAATTACTTAGGTGGCTGTAAAAAAAATGGCTATGACAACAAACCAAGGTCTGGATACATCAGTAAAAGGGGCTAACAAAGTAATAAATGTAGACCCCGTGAGTATGCTGCCAGGGGTACAATTCTATTGAAAACAGCCTAATCGGCAGCAACACTATCGCCACAATCGAAATAGCATACCACCAGTCCAAAATTCCAAGGTACTAACTTGAACATGAAAACAATGAACACCACTCCCATCATCACCCAAACCAAGATGAATCAATTCAACCATCCATCTTTCAAGCACCTTTAGTAGATCAAAAAGTCATAGAATACAACCGTCTTAAAGGTATTACACGATAATTACTGTCATTAGTAGATTGTACACCAAAGTTGAAATCTTTTTTAGAAATCCACAATCCATCACCAAAGTTATAATCTTTCTTCAATAATCAATTAACCTATCACCCACCTCACTAAAATTGACTTGACTAAAATCATACTCCCGTGTCTCAACCATTTGTTTACCTTGTATATTCTTCGTGGGGCTTGTTTTAATCAATAGTACGCAAATGATTGGGCCAAAGGAAGTATAATAAACTAATCATAGATCTACTTAATCACACCAAAGAAGATCTAAACCCCACTAAAGCCTTACAAGTATTAAAAAAAAATGAAAGCAAAGATCTTGATAATGGCGTGAGGTAGAGCAAACGTTTTGATACCTCACGAATATAGCGATCTTGACAGTGACCTTGAAAACAACTGTTTGTCGTCGCCTTGTTCGCAGTAATCGCTGACGACCTGCAGAAATAAAAATAAAGGTAAAAGGTGTGAGTTGATCTTGAATGGTGAGAGGTTGAGGGCCTGACATTGATATTGGTTGCAAGAGGTTTTAGAGAGCATATTACGATTGAGATGAGAGGGATAGGAGAGAAAATAAATGAGTGAATAGACTATAATAGTCAGCAGGCTCAAATTAGCCTAGTGAACGCCAAATAACAGTAGTTTTAAGCTTGATCAGAGGTACAAATATCATCGTCCATCATAATCTAACAAAAAAAACACATAATCAACGATTTTCTTTTGAGCCCAAATTATTGCATGCCATCAATTTCAAACCAAAAACTAAACCCCAACTAATCTAATTCACAACCGATATTCAAGCACAGTAGCTAACCTCTAACATAAAAGCAACCGATTATTACATGCAATCAAATTAGACCGAAAAAGTAAACCTTAACTTATTTAATTCACAATCAATATTCTATAAGGAAAATCTGATAACAATCAAATTTAATATAGAAAAAACTGATAAACAATCAAAGTAAACAATCAAATTAAGAAATAGTTTACCTTGTTGGGTGATTTCTTCTAAACCGGGAAAATATCAGAATCAACAGTGTATCAAATCCATACTCTTTAAATGATAAAATGGGGATAACGTGGCAAACACAAAGAAACAATCCAGAAATCAAATCTGTGTAGGCACACATCACCATCAACAGTGAAAGATTAAAAACAAAGAAGAGGACAGAAAGTAAAGGTGCATGATTTTCTACAAGAGAGATAAGAGGAGGGAAACTTACAATCTTTTTAGTGAGAGAGTTACTGCAGCTATGGTAAATTTGAACAGGGAAAGATGGAAAGAGTGGAAGGGTAAGAAGAAAAGGAGATGCCAAGTGTAGCTTCCAACAGTTGGCAAACATGAAAGACTAACAAAGAGCAATGTGCGCTGGAAGCCTGAAAGTAAGAAGGATGATAATTCATAAAAAACAAGAAATGGCACTCACCGTAAATCATAGAGCTACTAAATGGCACTCACCTTTTGTAAACATATAATTCGACATCAATCTAGATGGACCAACAACCTATCAATTTACATACCCCCTTTCATCTCTTATTCAAAAACACCAATATTCAACATGCCCAAACAACACAAAAGATGCAACAGAAACAACCAACTGAGGCACCCCCTATACTCATGAAAAAAAAAAATTAAGCAAATTTTAAAACTGGAAATCGTACCCTTCCATGCATGAAGAATGTTGCACTGAGCAAGCTTCCAAACACGTGCACACCACGCGCAAAAGCACCATCTACAAACAACGAAAGACAAACAACGATACATCAGTAAAAAATACAGGGACACCAAGCTTTTAAAAGATCCCGAGAGCAACTGCAAGCAATGAATTTAAACCTAAAGAAATCCTCAAATCAATTGCATGCAATCAAAATAACAAAAATAAATGGCAACATAATACAACACCACCTCTATCGTCAGTCGTCTCTGAACGAAAGGAAATTACAAGTGCATAAAATCAAACCAACACCCAAACACAAATCAGCCAATACTCAAACACGGGAACATGCAAATTGCAAGGCATATATAATCATCGAAACTTTTGGTAACCCATCACATAAGACACACGGACATGGCCTAAGAAGATAATAATAAAAACCCCCAAATTACCCATTAAAAAAACACAATAAAAGGCCATAATTTAGAAACGGAATCATGAAGGCCACTCTTTAGAGCACCAAATCACTGCATGCAATTGATTTTGAACCAAAAACAAAACCCCAAATGTTTGACTGACGAATTAACAGAGCAGCTTACCAGCCACGTGTTCCTACAGCGGGATTCAATTCTTGATCGCCATTGTTGATTTGATGAGTGAATTGCAGACATCGGATGAGAGATTATAATGCAGGAGAGAGATCGATCATAATTGCGAGTAACAAGAGAATCGGGGAATTAGAAATGACAGGTTGAAAGAGAGATCGATGAGTGAAGAGCAAGAAGTAGAAATGGCAGGTTGAAAGAGAGATAGAGATAGAAATAGAGAAAGATAGAGAGACCCAGCAGCAGTGATAGACGAAAATAAAGAGAAGAAATAGACAGCCAGCCTGAAAGTAAGAAGGATGATAATTCATAAAAATCAAGAAATGGCACTCACCGTAAATAACCTAAACAACAGGGGCAAAATCGGCAAAAAAATCAAAAATACTGTTCCCAGAACAGTAACCGCAACTCTGGTTTTTTAAAGGATTATGGAAATAATACTCTCATTCACCAGCTTCTTCACTTTCGTTAAACGGATTACTCAAACTTTCTTTCATGTTTCCTTTTAACTATTAAACGGATATCATCCTCTCAAATAAAATTTGTAAAAAAAGGAGTCACATGCCAAACTTCTCCGTTTGTGGTTAACATGGTCAAACTACTCAACTGGTCATCACCAAATATATTTTAAAATAATTAAAACCATATAACACGATGGACTGATGATTAATTAAATTAATTAATAACTAACTAAATCAATCAATTAAAAAACTTTCCAGCTCATAAAAGATAAAGTATGATTGATTCCATCGTCTGTCTTTAATTAATTTGGCCTTTGATATTAAATAGAGTAAACCATATTAGAAGGACCTGAAAGAGCAGGTAGACTAGTTTTAATCAATGTTAATTTAGCCTCAAAGGGAACTTTTTAAATGCAAAGCTTCCTTCTTCCCTCAGCGATCCATGATAGATTAGATAAGATTAATAGAGATTTTCTCTGGAATAAGAACCCTTCACAGCGCGCCCCTAACTTGATTGGTTGGCATAAAGTTTGTAGACCGAAATCACTTGGTGGACTGGGAATAAAATCGTCTGAAGCAGCTAATAAAGCTCTTCAAATGAAACTGTTATAGAAAATTCTTATGGACAAGGAAAGTATATGGGTCAAAGTGATAACTAAAACATACTTGAGAAATTGTTCACTCTTTGATCATAAGCCTAATTCAGTCTCTTCTTGGCAATGGCGTAAACTTATGAGTCTTCGGACTCTTTTTAGAAAAGGGCTGAGATGGCAGGTAGGTAATGGTAGCAACATTAAGTTTTGGTCTGATAATTGGGTTTTTTCACACCCACTTACGAGCATTATGGTTGATGATGATAATAACCGTGATCTTAATCTTTTGGTTAAAGATTTCATAACCTCTGACAAACAATGGGATGTTTGTAAGTTATCCAATTTAGTGAATAGCGATATTGTGAATATGATTACTAACATTCCATTGCCACATAATGATATTCCTGACACCCT
>JAGPOY010006377.1:0-10118 GCA_018983105.1 Silene uniflora | reverse complement strand
ATAAGACCACTCTCGATTTCAATGAGAGCACTTTTTAGCTTAGGAAACTTCGAGAGCTCCATGGAATCCATCAGGACAGTGCAATAATCAAGGACTAGTATTTCAATTCCAGGACAGTAGTTTACCAAGTTCTCAAACACGTGAGCTTTTATGTAAACATGTGACAAGCACAGTCGCTGAAGAGAAAGAAACGAGACCCCCCTTTTGTTGACGGGGTCGGGCTCACCAACAAATGTCTCTTCTGCAAACTTGCACCCACGAATAGACACAGAGCGGAAGCCTTTAGAAGCCAACACTGAAATCGGAAACTCATATAATACTGAATGACAATCAAAGAAATCTTCCCACAAGTAGCCGTCACTTTGCACAAAGAAACACAAGTCCTGAATATTAATATGTCTCACCAACTCCAGCCATGTATCAAGACGGGAGAAATATTTGGAATCATTAATGGCGACATTCAAGGCTAACTTTCGAATAGGCGAATCTAGTTGCTTGGCTGTAGACAAATGACTATGCACACCATCCATAAACATATCCCTTATTTGATTAATATCAGGCTCCCCACCACCAACCAGGGATTTCATTGCAAATAAATTATGATCAAAATAAAGAATAGGGTTTAAGCTGCAAAAGCTTTTCCAGGTCTTAGATAAGATGGATGCTCGAGCAGAATCTTCTAAAGGAAGACAAGATAATATGTGGAGGATTATAGGCTCAGGTAATTCTGAAATACGATCCAAGTTCTCAATCCCACGACGGTTCTTACCACCGTCTACAGATGTCATCCTGATAAATGTGGCTACAAGAAACAAATGTCAGTAAAACCTCCCAATTCCGAGACGATAATTACAGATGAATCTACTATACAAAATTCACAAAATTCATCCTCAAGACGAAGAATAGAACGTAAATCAGCTGGAGGAGCGGAGATTATGAATTTGCTTAAACTATACAAAATTCACAATTTTTATTTGACAATCATATCCATAAGCTCTAAACCAATCAATCAATTTGAGGATGAAGCTAATGAATTTGCTCACTAATCAAAAATCACAGCTTTGATTTGATAATAACATCCTTAGCTTAATCCCTAAACAAATCACTCAACTATGCTTATTCAAAATTACCTCAGAAATTGCATAATTAAATAAGAGACAGTAAAGATGCAAACTTTTAAAAATTCAGGAATTCCCATTGAAATTGCATAATTAAATAAGAGAAATAGAGAATTAGAGACAGATTACCTGATGATTTTTGTCAATAATTTAAGGTTTTGATTTGAGGATATCGTCCTTCTTCACCCTCCCAAATTCATCTCAGTCGGTTTTCCAGGCGCAAAACATCATTATTCCTCGTACTTTGCTCTAACTTTTTAAAAATCTTGTTCAAGTAATTCATGTGTCATCCCCCTATAACTATAAGAATAAGAGATTTCTGAAATTTTCCCGCTCAAATAAAATAGGCTATGATTGGTCCTCACACATTATCATATTAATTATATACCATAATTAGAAGATACTACGAGATATTTTGATTTTATTACACATATGAAAATCCCCTATTTACTAAATGAATAGATAAACTCAAATATTTTCTCTCCAAAAATCATCTTTTTAAATATGAAAACTATTGATAATTTAATTATATTCACTAAATAAGGAAATTAATAAATTTAATGTATTTCATTATAAAATTATTTACATTTAAATTAATATTTTCATCAAATTGTATAATTTTCACTAAATACTAAACTATAATATTTAATTAAATATAAATAAAGGCAAACAATAAACTTAATTCTTTTATTGATGCTACAATTTGAGAATGACATGACTTATATATAAACAAAATTATTAAAATCGTTTTGATTAGTCTCAGGATAAAAAAATTTGAGAAAATTTATAAATTAGAATCATTAGCTTTGTGGTATAAAAAACACTTTAAAAAAAAATACATTTGAGCACATTACTCAATTCTCTTGGATTAATTTTTTGTTATAATTTTTTTCCTCTAAACAAAACATAATAACGCAAAAACGAACAGTTAATGAGATACCATATTATTTTACAGTTCAAGTTACTCATTTTTCTTGAATAATTTTACAGTTCAATTTTTTCTTCTCATATAAAAATATAATGACTTGAGATATTAAAAACAAATGAGGTGTTAATTCAACATGCTAAAGTAACACAAAAATAAAAATTCTATAAATACCGCGCATTTATTGCGCGGGTGCTAAACTAGTTATTATTAAGTGAGGTTGAAAATCCTATAAATTTTAGAAGAAAAAATGATTTTGGATTTGGAGAATTCGATCCATTTCTCGTCAAAAAATCGCAAAAGATCGATCGAAATTCTTTCAAAGTTTAGATATTAGCTTTATTAGATGAGTTCATAATTGAATGTATAATTTGGACAAATTATTCGATGAACACAATTCACACAAAATCTCAGAAGCATGGAAAATATTTTATTTAAATTTAATTGACCCATTCAAATATAAGTAAATGATGTAAATGATTACATGGACGGGCCTATCGATGTAGTCAATTTCAAACAAAAAATATAGAACTAATATTTGGCAAGATGCAGAACCACTAGACTATTTACCTTATTCTGATTTTTACACGTGATGAATTTTATCGGACTTCTAATTCTACTACTTACCTTATTCTGATTTTTACATGTGATGAATTTTATTTGACTTCTAATTCTACATTAATGGATTCTTGAATTAAGCTAGGTATTAGTAGACATGTATGGATACTCGTAGAATCCAACCTTTTTCGCCGCCATCCACTGAGGCTTGACCGAGTGAGGCGGACAAATCTGACGGGCTGCAACACCTAATTGTTCGGGACTAATACCAAAATCGCACAATTTTGCAAAAACATCAATGTATTTCATTCCATACATTCTAAGTGTCCCGCATTGTGCTTGATAACTAGCTAACATTCCCTTCAAACACTTCCAGTCCCATATGTTAGAGTTGGTATTCCCTTTTAGGACTTGTGTAGTGTTTTGGCCGTTGACCATCACCCTTACAATGGCTATGACACTTTGATCTACGTGTTTCCTGTGTGAAATAACATCATCCAATTGTTTCTTCGCTTCTTCCCTTTCAACTGACCCCGTCTTAGCTCTACGCACCATTCCTTTCCAATACCACACTTCCACTTCGTCTTGACTCATCGACAAGCCGCTATCTAACATCTCATTTGTGATACGAGCTTCAGTGCCCATAGCGTTGTACAAAGAGAACTGGATTATGACAAAAAGAAAACTTGCCACAAACATAGTTGTTAGAGATTTTGCGGAACCCATATTATATTATATTATATTATATTATATAGGTATATATTTTATTTTATGTTGATTAAAAGAAGCCTAATTAGCTGAATGAAAATTATGATAAAGTAACATTGAATACAGACTTTTATAGTAATTACGTAAGATAACACAAAACTAATCCTAACGCTACTAGCATTACATTGCATTGCATAATAAGAAAAGTATAATACACATGTTATGACAACTTTACAAATATAAACATAAACAAAGAGATAATATTTTGGTGAATATTCTCAATAAAATTTTCAAAAAAATATTAGCCGAGACAGATACATATACATTGAATATATTTGTGATAGTGTATTTTAGAGTTGGTATTTTTGGCAGAGTATTTCTTTTGGGATAATCGATAGGAATATTTGTAATATTACATATTCATAATCAAAATAAAAATCTTCATAAACCCTATAATAAAAAAAATGACAAGACGCAAGAAGAAAAAGGGGATTGAAGGACAAAATATTTTTATTTTTTGCATGCGTGGTACATGATGAGGAAAAGTTAACTGTGGTAAATTTTTGACAATTGATTTCAAAAAAGAGTAAGTATCTGAATGCCCTTATCTCCTATCTACTAAAAGATTAAGAACACTAAAAATTAGGCCTTTTTGTGGATATTCTAAATATATATTGGGCCTGATATATACTCCGTAATTATAGCTTTTCATGGGTCATCCTGCCCATTGGCCCAGCCCATTCGACCCGCTTATTAAGTGGGCTTGGACAAGGTTTTTTTACCCGAAAAACTAAGAGGGCGGGTCAAGCCCAGCCCGCCAAGTTAAATGGGCGGGTATGTACAACAAGAATAACCCGTGGGCCGGCCCATTAGGCCCATATAGTATTTAAATCCTTGACTTTTACTCTTATAAAAAGACATTTTTAAAGAAAATTGTATCAATTTTATATGGATGTGACATACTAAAATAATAATATACTCCGTAAATATATAATACGTAAAGTATAAAGGTTGAAATATAACGAAAATATTTATGTATTGGGTATCCTTGTATATTTTAGTTAATAGAACATCTAAATTGAAGTCTCGTGTTACGGCCTATTAGCCCATGGGCCGCCCGACTTTTGACAAAAGGGCGGGCAAGGGCAAGGATAATCGGCCCATAATTATTGCCCAACCCGCCCACTAAGGTCTTAAAGGGCAACTTTTTTATTCATAACCCGGCCCATGTCCGGCCCAAGCCCGCATTTGAACAGCTCTATCCGTAATATATAATCAATATATGTGTCACAATATCTTATCATATATCGTCACTTTTCATAATTGGGCCTTATGTATTTTGTTTGTTATTATTTCATTTTTCCAATACATGTATTTAACGATTGGGTTATTCTATATGGTAACCCTGAACTTTTTCAGATTCCACGTGGTAACCCTGCAAATTAGAAAACAAAAATGGTAACCCTGTGGTACATTATTATGTACCACCGTAACCCTTAACTAAAATTCCGTCAATTTGCACCGTTAAGTGCTGATGTGGCGTGTGAGTTGGCTCTTATGTGTCTTCCATCTCTCCTCTCTTTCCTTTCTTCCCATTACCACTGTCATCCGACCCCACCACCGCCGTCTGCCACCACCCACCCCCATCCTACTACTACTCGCCACCGTCGACCCGCCAAGACGATGACATGTCGCCAGCGTTCCAACCCCACACGTTTTCATATCTCCTTAATTCCTCTCTCCTTTAGCTTCCTCATCTTCTCCTTGCTTTCTTCTTCATCGTCCTCCTCTCATCACTGCCGCCTACTCCCTCCACGCACCACTGACCTGATCTGTTCACCAGGCCGGCACCAAGCTTTTCCTCACCAAGTTGAGAATGAGATGCATCGGAGGTGGGTGGCAACCGGTGAGGGAGGCGGATGCCGGTTGGGCGGCAAAGGCTGCAAGGTGTTTGTTGATGTCATTGCTGCTCGTTGATGAATTATGGGTTGTTGCTGTTGTCGCCATGGTGGAGATTGGCGAGAGGGGGTCCTGGCGTGGTGGTTCTGGCCGTCGTGGTGGTCTGAGGTGGTAGCCACGATGGTCTATGGTGGTGTAGGGTGGTGTACAAGATGGTTTAACATTATTCCGTCTCACAATCCCGCCTTGCAATCCCGTCTCGCCTACATATTAAATTAATAAAATAATAATAATAATACGTATAATATATTAAAAACCCGACTACTTATTAAATCTAACAAATACGACTAATTATTATAAATTAGTTAATAAAATGAGCTTTTTAATCAATTAAGCACGCAAAATCGAGTCGGAATAAGGTATAAATGAGGGGTAAAACGCGACCAAAATGCTACTTATTAACTATAATTCCATGTCACACGCCACATTAAGACCAAATAGCCACATCACACGCCACATCAGCACTTAACGGTGCAAATTGACGGAATTGTAGTTAAGGGTTACGGTGAAACATAATAATGATTTCACGATTAGCCAGATTTCACGATTAGCCAGAGTCGCTTATACTCGACATTATACTATCTAGTCTTCCTTTGAGAATTAAGATGCATAATTGAGTAATTTTTGAGAATAACAGAAGAAGAGATAATTTTTTTATTTTTTATTTTTTAGCACAAATGGTATGTTATGAAGAAGAGTAGATGAAAGAGTTTGACATGCATATACATAAAAGAGCAATTACGTTATTTTTTTTTACACTACGTGGAAATATACGGTTAAATACTCTGGACAAAATTAAATCAGTAGGTCTTGCTTGCGACGGGTCGGATCTTGCGACGGGTATTTTGTGAGAGGAAATGGGTAGAGGGTTATTTCCTCTCACAAAATACCCGTCACAAGATCCGACCCGTCGCAAGCAAGACCTACTGAATTTCACAAATTCTCATTTGTGACGGGCACCCCCCATGTGCTTCTCCACTCACCCTTGATGAGTATTTTGTGAGAGAATATGGTACCCGTCACTCATTTGTGACGGATAGTGTCCGTCACAAATGAGAATTTGTGAAATTAAATACTCCTTCCGTCCCGGTCATTTGTTATCCTTTGGTTTTGGCACAAAGACCAAGGATAGAGGATGAGGTCAATCACTAAATGACAAGTGGAACAAATTGAGTGTCAATGATCAAATTACCCATCAAGTCTATTTTTAAAATAGAAAGGATGGACAACAAATAACTGAGACACCATAATATGGAAAAGGACAACAAATGACCCCGGAACAGAGGAGTACTTTATAAAAAGATCGAGACATATATATTGGATTATATAATTGGGCTCAAATCGAGCTTCCATAATTCATATCGACTCAACAACGTCTACACCCCTAGTTAACCCTAGGTAAACCCGTATTATCGGTCTCATATCGAGCCTTCCTAGTTCATATCGACTCAACTACATCCCTAATTAAAGTATTAAACCCTATGTAAACCCTCTCATATCGAGCTTTCGCTGTCTTATTTTCCTTTATATTACTGGTCTGTTATACTCGAATGGTGTCTAGTGACTGTACATTGACGTACTTTTTGTAATAGTAACTTGTTATCAGGTTAGAGAGGATGGTTTCCAGTGACAGTGAAAAGATTTACAGAAATAACAACTTGGACCGAATTTCAGAACTGCCAGAGCCGCTGATACTCGATATACTATCTCGTCTTCCTTTAGAAGAGTCTGCTCGAGCATCCGTCTTATCCAAGACATGGAAAAGTTATTGTAGTGAGTGTAGCTTATACCCCATTCTTCATTTTGATCATAACTTATTTGCATTGCAATTGCTGGTTTCTGTTAAAGAAGGCGATCAAAGGCCTGATATTAATCGCATAAGAGATATGTTTATGGATGCTGTCGATTATCAACTATGGAGAGCAAAGCTACTAGCTTTACCTATTCGGAAATTAGCATTGATCGTGGCCATTAATGATCACGTGTGCTTTTCCCGTGTTGATACGTGGTTGGAGTTAGTGAGAAAAGTTAATGTCCATGACTTGTGTATTTTTGTTGAAACTATTGGCTTCACTTGGAAAAATACCACGCGATATGAGTTTCCGGTTTCATTGTTGTTTTCAAAAGGCTTACGTTCAGTTTCTGTTCGAGGGTGCAAACTATTGGCTTCACTTGGAAAAATTTAACATTACTTCGTTGTCCGGATGTTCAGAGGGAGTTACATGTTAATTGTCCAAAATTGAGGCAATTTCACTATGATGGCCCCGGAGTTCCCAACCGAGTTTTCTTTAGTTCGACAGATAATCTGGAAAAGTGCCACTGTCGTATTTCTATGAATGAAATCAGTACTCGCGGCCTATCAATGCTCTTGATCCTGAGGGGATTCCTGGAAGACATAATGGGGAAGACAACCTATGTTTCCTTGGAATATAGTCATCCAATGGTGAGTAACAAAAATCGCTAACCTCGTCTAGCGTTTATTCAGAGATTGTGAAATTATATTTTGACATGTTTTCATTTAGTAGTTCAACAATCCATATAAAGACGAGGATTTGGAAGCGATTCAAGTATCCCCGCTGTACAATGTTCACTTAACCATCCATGTTCTTAAAAAGATGAGAACCATAGCTGCTATTGTCGACGGCCTACTCTGGAGCATTCGTCCATCAGCCTGGACAGTTGATTGTGAATCTTACAATGTCTTGAAGGTAGGTAGAAATATATACTGAATTAAAATAAGGTAGGTATACCTCCGTTTACATTAATCAAGAACATCAACTTCCATCGATGTTTAAGAAAGACTTGTCCTTAAAAATAAATACTTGCTCAAAAAATTTAGCAAATTTTTGACGAGATAACACATGACCAAAGATTGGAACAGTAATTTTATCCAATTTTCTCCGTTCTTGTTCATGAAGACCACAGGAACTTGAAACAAATGTCCCTAGTAAATGCTGGACACTGCTCAGGCAAATCCAACAAAATCTTCTTCATGTCGGGAATATTTGAGGAGCTCTTGACGACATGGAAATCTTCTAACTGATGCAGCCAACATGGATTTGTCACTTGCTCATCGCAAATGTTGTCTTGCGATTTCTTGATCAAATTTTCACACAAGTACTACAAAGAAAAGCAAACAAGTAGTGCAATTAAGTTAGAACTAAACTTAAAAATACACGGACTAACCTAGCTTTAACGAATTAAATAAACTAAAATTTTTTAGAAGAACTAAATAAATACTCTCAACTTATTTTCTCTTCTTCTTATACTCCGTATATATAACCATATAGACACATCACCAAAGACAAACAAAACATCCTCCACCATTTTTCTTCTTGGTCAAATTGAATTAAAAAGTGTTAAATTCAACAACGGGCCTGGGCCACGCCCAAACGGAGGAGAAATAGTCCACAATACAAGCCCAAGAGGGTTCCACTCTAAAACCAATAGGCTATAGAGTGAGTAGCCCCTTGCCTTAGATAGTGGAATACTCTTCTCTAATTCTCCGATGTAGGATCATTACATGTGGAACTCATATGGGTTGGAGCTTATTCTCAACAGTCAACACAAAGTAACCCTTCCTAGCAAAAGCAATTTCCAAAATCTTTCAAGCCCCTGATTTATAAAATCGTAACAGAAGGATTTCCCCACAATTTTCCCAATGACTTACAAGAGAAAAGGCTTGCAAAGGGAGCCGTAAAAATCCGAATCATGGGAGATGAGTGTATCACCAGCATGGTCAGGATTATTAATACCAGAATTTTCCAAAGAGGGTGGGAGGCAGGAGTGTCGGTATTAGAAAGGACCAATATTTCTACAGTATTCAATTATCTCACTTTCATACAACTACTCTTGAGACGAATTGGTAAATTGGCGGCTTACATGATCTGGGTTCCACACATGCATCCTTGATCTTAACAACGAACGTCAAAACTATGAAAACTAGAAATGCAGGGAGGGATGTTACCATATCTATATTCGCAATAAGAGTTACAGAACAGAAATGCAGTAAGTGAATACGTTAAAAACCAGTAGAAGATTACCTTTAGGAGATAAAAAGCGCTACCAACATATAAGGTTGTCGGACGAATGATCCATAAAACGGCATCCACAAGAGCAGCAACATTTTGTCCAATGTCGTGGGTAACCGAAAGGTTTAAGTGAACATTGTATTGCGGGGAAGTCTGAATCGCTACGAAATGCTCAGGTTCAAATGTTGCCTTGCAAAACCAAATGAACTACCTTAACTACGTATAAACAAAAGCAAGAAAAATGAAAACCCTAGAGGAAAAAGTGTACCCACCATTGGCAAAGTAAAGGTAAGGAAAACGTAGGTTGGATTTGCCATAATAAGTAAGAGGAATGCCCTCAAGTTGATGAACCACAACGCACTGTAATTGTAATTTACGCAAATCTTACATGTGCTCTCCTCTAGATCAGGGGTGGAACTAAAGAAAAGCCGCTTAGGAACTGTGCTTCCGCAATAACGGAAGACCCTCAATTTTGGACAATCAACATACAGCTCTACCAGATCATAATTAAAACAATCAAGCAACGTCAAAAGGGGACAATCAATATGAACCTCCTTCACGGGAACTGAACCACGTCTCTGAAACTTTAACTTCCTGAGAGCATTACTAGTTGCTTTTATTTTTTCTGTATCATGTATGAAAAAGTCTACTTTTTCAAGAAGCGGAAATGTAGCAGCAAGATCTTCAAAAAGGCCAGGCTGGTTAATGCTGCAACCCGCCAAAGTGAGCTCTCTAATGCTGGCGCAAGAAGCCGGGCTGATGTGACATTCAGACTTAATATTACTACTACATTTGAACAATTCAAGTTTAGTGTCTACA
>JAGPOY010006376.1:0-10357 GCA_018983105.1 Silene uniflora | reverse complement strand
GCAAAATATCGAGTACCAAAACACTCGTGATCAAAGATCGAAATTCAAAGGCGAAGCCAAAACGGTTAGATAGTGCCATCAATAGCCTTCCATACCCCTAAGTCCTTCTCGAGAAAGTTACGGGGAGATAGTTAGGGATTTTAAGGATTCATCTAGCTTGTTTCATTACACCCAAGCCTTAGGGTCCAGACATGGAAATTCGAACCCACATCGTTGTCCAACCCATTTGCACTCGGGTTCCATCAAACCCGAGACACCATTTCCAACCGCATCAACAGCCATAAGCCCTAGGCTTTAGCACCACAAAACAAACCTTCAGAATAATGGTTAACCATTCAAACTTGTTATTACCAAGCTCCACATCCCAAAACATCTAAGCCTTTTACACCTAACCCTAGACACGGGATTTAACGGTACCTTACTGGCTAGAACGGGATATGACATGATATCTTAGGTGAAACCTTGGAGTGTTACACACAAAAGAAAATGTCGTGTTTATGCACCTTGATCGAACTACGTCGGATTTGATTTCGCTCCACGCGAATACGTAGGCAGTCCTTCAGAATAAGGGATTCAATCCACCCATCATCCAAGTTGTCATCTTGTCGGTTTCTTACGGGTCTTAACCAAGTCCAAATGAAGCCACCTTCGATGAGTCAGTCTTGGTACTCGATTTTGGCTAGGATGGAGATGTAACTTCAGATGCGTATTTCTCAAGTCTCAGAATGGGCTCTATCTAACGGGTGTTGGCAAAGACGTTTAAGTTGATAATTGACCCATGTTTTGTCATTGAAGGACCTTGATTAGAAAGATTATGATACCTTCTACCTGTTAATGTCTGGTTTTATTACCATTCATTGTCGATTTAATGGCCATTAACTTGGTGATTCTTTGGCATCTCTATGTGGTTGTTGGAGACTTTTCTTCACTATAAAAGCTTCCATTATCCAACAAATTTACACACACAAAAAATACATCAACATTATCTTATATCTTCTTCATACAAAATTATGAGAACAGTTCCCACTTCTGTCTTTGATGTGCTACATTGTGCGGAAGGAGGCGTTAACCCTGGAATCGGTGACCACGGTACCCAAGGAGCACCTGTGTGGGGGTCTAACTGATTTAGGGCAGTGTAACTACACGAGGTTTCGATTAAGGGTATTTTCGATCAGATAAGTTCACATTTCCTATATACGCCCTCCACTTCGTCATGTTCTCTTGACAACATTATAATGTAATTTCGTTTTACACAACTAAACTCTTAACGATATTATATTGTAATTTTTTCTTTTTAAAAATACTTATCAAATATGGAGTAATTTTTGTGTTAAATTTTGGTTTACTCTCTCACTAACTAATTTTTTATTGTGTAGACTAAAAACTTCTGTTTGTGTTAGAATAAATGAATGAGTAGACAACTAAATCTCTAAATTTTGCGTTAGCGTAGACTCGGAAAGAATTAGACTTTTTTCCTCGGCAATCACTTGCTTATATGCCCTAATTGGAGCATACATGTCATCATGACTTATTCAATTTTTTTGTCATATTTGAATCATAGTCTCAGAGATTAACCGTTATCATCTTTGAAATTTTTTTCCATATAGAATCGTCATTAACGAAGTTTTATTTGCTTCACGAATCCAAAGTTCAAATTCTAATAAATCAGCTTTTGATATATGTAATCTTTTGAATTGTGCTCGTACTTTTAGAATCCGTGAGTGAATGATTCCTCCTCTCAATTACTTACGTAGCGAACTCCACCATGTGAATACTAACTAAACCTATTAAAAAGACCTTTCCATGCATAAACACTCCAATAACTTAATATTCCTTTTTCTCTTAAATATGTAATCATGTCTTAAAGAGTTATATTAATCATCATATTTAATTCTCCACTTTCTAAATTTTAAATCCACTAATTATCGACTCATTATATACTTTTAACATTGTATGTAGGTCTGTCATATAGTCCGTATTTAAGCACGTCAATACTATACTCTTGATTAGAAATAAACACAGTAAGTAAAACCTACGAAAGATAGGAATTGAATAAAACAATATATGTGGAAAACGACTATCAAACTAAACAAAGACGAAATTAAAAGAACTTTATATACATAAAGAGTGAAAAGAAGTACGTACTAACTCTTTTCATATATATGGTCGTATCATGTATGTGAAAATGTGAAATACCATGGCAAGTAGCTGGGTATCATATGCATTATTATGCATATTATCAAATGTAAAAGAGATAACAATAATCGACAATATAGAACAAAATATACTAAACATCCATAATGATATGGAACATGCCTTAATCTTCTTTCTGAAAGGGCAAATTTGGCCAAACAGGGTTTACATACGGGAGAAGGAAGCGATCTTGATTACACGGTGAAGAATGGTATAAACCGTACTTCATACAATTTAGCTCTGGTTTATTCCACTCATCTTTATAACTATATTATAAATCATCTAAATAGATTATTATTTATCTTAGGTAATTCGTCAAAGATACTACTTACATGGAAATCGGGTTAACAAAAATGAATTTTGAAATATTGGGTTAGAAATACTTATAAAGTAAAAACAATATAAAATACAAAATTAAAAGAATTTAGAAAAAAAAAAAAACACGCATTGAAACAATATACACAAAGAGCATGAATAAAATCGACGACAAATCCTTCTGTGAGTTTCTTAACAATAAGAGACATCAAATAAATGCAGGGATGAAAGACATGCATACAATTACGTATGCTACGATAATTGAGCAAAAGTTCGATGGTCTTACTTTAATAAGGTAACTTTCGCGTTTTCTCTTAGCAACCTTTGTCTACCTACAATTCTGCAACCAAAGTAATATACGGAGTACATGATTAGTAAATTAAATCACGCGATTATATAGCATATATGGGGAATTAAACATATGAAAAATAATTAAAAAAAACTAAAGGGGAATGAATAAGGGTAGGGGTATGTTTTTGGGGGTTATTTTATACGGGAGATATACCTCTTTTATATGAATTGCTAATTGCTAATTATCTGTTTAATTGTGCGTCAGTTTTTATCAAACTCAAACTCTAAAAACCTTTTGTCTTTATTTATTCTTGATAATTCTAAAACCTAGAATTTGGCTCAAAGTTTGCTACGTACAACAAACCTAGAGTTTGCCTCAAAGTTTGCTATGTAGAAAATATTATCCTATACAATATTATATCTATCAAGTTCAATATTCTATATTAATTTTTAAGTTATGTGTTTTGAAAAACTTGGGGACTACCACGTGCTTCGAAAAAAGCTTCCTTTATTAATATAGATTTATTATTTATTTATTATATATTGATTTGTTTGAGTTTTTGATAATTGCTATCACGTATAATTCAAATTTTACCAACTGCTATCAAAGTAGTATCATCAATTAATACTATATATTAATTTCAGGAAACAAGGGACTTCAACGATAGACTTGAACAAGGGAGTTCAATGTAAATATTATATAGCTTTGGTTGAAGTATAAATTTAGAAAACATCGGAATATGGTCATTTTCCTTAAAATAAACATGCCCCACTTATGATATTAATTACTATAAAGATGTTAATTATTGTAACATAAACAAATACTTCTATAATATAAGTATATTATATTTTAGAAACTCATAATTTAAAAATTTAGCAACCTCTATAGTTTAATACCAATTTTATTTTATATAATAAGAAAAATCATAATTTTGAATTTAATTAAAATATTAGAGTATAATTAATTATAATAATATTATATTATAAGGAAAAGATAATAGTTTATTTATTAAAAGAAAGTTTTAATTGTTCCCTTATTAAGAGGTTGATGAAAAACGAGTCAGGCACCACCACCTTCCCAACCGGCAAATACAGGCCAGCTGCCCTTGCCAAAACACCAGCCGACATCACCAACCACACTCGATGTACGCTGCCGCCACCATCACCCTCCCTCTCAAACCCCTTCCCTTTAAAAAAAATGCATCCAGTATGATTTATTTAATGATACCTCCCAGAAAATACTCAATTATAATTATAATAAATCTCACGAAAGAAGGGCGATTTAATAAGCCATGTTTAATTCAGAATTAAACTTTGATTCATAGCTATGTTGGTAAAGATTCAATGGAGTTTTGATGATAAAAGTAAATTTATTTTCGCTTACGATTCTTAATACAATACTTTTTTCACAATAGTTTCCATTTGTATGCCCTTCAAGTAAAACCAACGAAATCGAATTCTCTCAACTTCTAACCCTACAATCCCTCAACTATATGAAAACTATTCGATTATAGTTCTTAATTTGATTGAGAAACATGCATTTATGTCATTAATTAAAACTAATCCATCAAATTAATGTTTATTGATTTGAAGTCTTGGTAGATTTATCGGAAATTACACATGGTACCCCTCATTTTAAGTTTCTAAATAGGGTACCCCTGTGTTTACTTTTTCTTTCCCAGAATACCTTTTAACGAAATTCCGGCATAACACCGTTAAACCTCTTACTGAGAACACCTCTTTTTTTGTTATCCGATACATTAATCCTTACTTTAATCAAATAAATAAATACACCTCAAGTTTAATCTCACTCGCCTCTACTACCACCACACGACCAACACCAAACTCCGACGACCACTACTTATCGCTAACATCAGAGCTTCGGTATAGGTCATGCGTTCATCCCGTGTTCTACCTAGCACCATACGAGCCACCATCATCATCTTACTTATCTCTCAACATCATTAACATCCATATCAACCAAAGTTTCTACACCCACTTTTACGTTGCAAGATCCAATCAATTGTCTATTAACATTCACATGGACCCAACTCAAGGTCGTCTATTTCCCTATTCGATCCCTTTTACGCGGTTTGAGAATTCTGAAGCAATCTTGTTGAGATTAATAAGGGAAGATAAGTCATTAATTCTTCTCCCAGTCCTCCACTTGTTTCTCGGCATTGTTTTCTTCTTGTTGATTGTTTAAGCAATCCTGTTTTGTCATAAAGAGGCGGTAATAGCTTGTACTTCGCCATGATGAATGTTGATTGAAGATTATTGTAATCGATTTGGGGATTTAGGGTTGATAAGGGTGGAAATGGTGATGGTTTTAATGGTGGCGATTTTATTTGTTTAACAGATTGGTGGGAGGGAAAGAGGAGAGAGACGACATTGGCAGGTTGTGGACTGGTTTGGCGACGTCGGCATGGTGGCGGCGTTGTGGTCAACGAGAGCGGGACGACTGGCGGCAGTTAAGAAGAAGATGATAATTGAGGGGTTGTGGATTTTAGATATTAAAGTTAGTTTAGTGTATAATATGAGGGATTAGTGTATTAAATAATAAAAAAGGGGGTCAATAGTTAGATAGGTAACGGAGTGATGACGGAAGTTTGGCAAAGGGTATTTTGGGAAGGAAAAAGGTAAACACAGGGGTACCATATATATATGTAGAAACTTGAATTGAGGGGTTCCATGTGTAATCTAACAAAGTCCGAAGGTACCATGGGAAAAAACCGTAGATTTATTTAGGGTGATGGATTTTTAAGGGTGAGGGATTGGTCCTTGACTCCTTGTATAATAGTTGATCTGCCGTCGTCGTTGCGTGGGCGACTTATTGGTTGATTGGCGGAACAGTGGAGTAGAGCTTGTTTGTGGGGACGTCGACGACGTGGCTCGTGAGGTCGCCAGTGTGGGTAGATGGGCCAGACGACGATGTGCGATGGCATTAGGGGTGACTAGAGGTGGTTGTGGGAAGTTGGTCAAGGAGATGACATGATGAGCACTAGTGTAGTACGAGTGCCATTTTTTTAATTTTTTTTTCCATTTTTTTTATACAATGCAATATTGTATGCTAGATTTTTGTTTCTCGAAGCAGTATACTATACAATTAAGATTTATCGTTCATTTTTTTGATGGATTGTTCATCTTTTAATCATGAAGTATTGAGAGGGGGAGAGAGAGAGAAAAGATTTGAGAGAAAATGAGGGAGGAGAAATGAAAGGGGTAAAATGGTCAAAAGTGTACTGCGTTGAGTAAAATGTGTACTACGAAAATCAACACCCTTTCTTAATACTGGGATTAGGAGGGATTTGAGTACTTGGAATTTGGTTAGATAAGAGGGATCAAGTCTAGTAGATTTCGGACTATTAAATAAAAATCAACAATTTTTTTAATAATTGATTAACACAAGTAATTTAATTCATTGGTTTGAAAATTAGGATCTATTGTTGAAGTTCTTGGGAGTAATTAGGTTTTTGAGTAAAAAGGGAGTGAATGGAAAATGACAAAAATGTATTATTTGTTATGATCTCTTTGGTAAGTGCCATACTTTCATTGTTGTCTTTATGATTATAGTTGGTAAACCCTAAATGGGATAATTTGCGATTAGGGCAGATTTTGATTGATTGTTGTTAATAGGTGACGAGTTCGTAGAGGAGCCGTATTGATTGCTTGTTGTAGTTGATTTGGATTGCGAATAAGGTAGGCTTTTCCCTACTCATTTGGTTGTGTAATTGTTTATAAGTGATTGCGATTGCTTGCTAGTATGATTACTTGTTGTTGATATTGAAGAGATTAATTCGGAGTATGTGGTGATTGGTTATTGTTGTAATGGGACCATGTCGGGAGATGGTCTCATTCCCAGGTTCGCCTCTTGTGAATCTCGTCACAAAGGAGATGTGCACATTAATGATCTGGGGTTTGCTCGTTGTGATGAGCGGGAATTTGGTGGCTGGCTGTGTATTGTTCTTGCTTCCGCTGTTTTTTTTGGGTAAAATGTAAGCTTTTATTAAAACAATGAAATACCAATTACATAGTTTGTTCCTCCTTTTACAACCAAAATACCATCATATTTACAATGTAAAGATCTATCTAACATTTAGCTTATGCAGCCAAACATTATCTCCATGCTTAACAGGCTCCTAGATCTTCTGCATCATTCTACTCTTCAATTGCTTGATGATTTCATGTGCCACTATATGTGGACATCTGAGCATTGCTTCCATTCTACACGTATTCCTCTCATGCCATATCACATACCAGTACATACATCTAGCCATTCTCCAAGTCTTCATCTTAATTCTTGACCATTGGCTGCTAGGACCAGTAAGTGTCAATCCTAGCCAACTTTCTACTCTCTACAACACTTGACAGCTATAAGAACAATCAACAAATAGGTGCTGCTGGGTCTCAGCATGCATTTCACATAGAAAATAAGATTGGGTATCACAGATACCCCATTGCATCAATTTCACTCTGGTTTTCAATGCATTTCTCTGGATCAGCCAAGCTATAACAGCCTGCTTTGGTAAAACCCAACCATCCCATACCTCCTTGTGCCACTGGACTAGAGGGTATGGTTCCCTGAGCCAGTGGTAGCAGCTACTGACAGTGTACCCTTTAGGATCATTCAACCATTGATGCCCCTGATAACCTGCAAGTAATATCTCTTTTACTTTACAGATGTTTCTCCAGTTCCAATTGGAATATGGAGGAGGCTTGTATGCACCCCAATCAGCTCCCTTAATATAAATGTGATCCACCCATAACACCCACAACCTGTCAGCCTTAGTAAAAATCCAATTAACCAATTTTCCCACACTTGCTAAATTCCACACCCCTGCCTCCTGAATTCCAAGTCCTCCTTCCTTCTTGGTACATCATACTGAATCCCAACCCACCAAGGGAGTTCTATTGTACTCAGTATCACTGCTCCAAAGATAATTCCTACAAATTGCCTCAATTCTCTTAATCACACCCTTAGGAAGGAGAAAAATAGCAGCCCAATAATTGTGTAAGGTATTAAGTACTGAATTAATTAACACAATTCTGCCTGCATAACTCATTTTCCTAGCTCCCAATCCTCTAATTTTATTCACAATTTTCTCAATCAGCATATGACAATCTTGTTTATTCAATCTACTTGACTGGATAAGAACTCCCAGGTATTTAAAAGGAAGAGTACCTTCAGAGAACCCTGAAACCTGGGCAATATCTTGTTTAACAGTATCTGCTACACCACAATACACTACTTCAGACTTAGAGGCATTCACCACCAATCCTGAGGCAGCAGAAAAGGTTGATAGAGCCCTTAGCAGGAGCATAATAGATCTTGTATCACCTTTGCAGAACATCAATAAATCATCAGCAAACAATAAATGAGACAATTTCAAACTCTTGCAAAGGGGATGAAACCTGAAATACCAATGTTCTGTAGCAAAGTCCACTATCCTGGTGAGATATTCCATACAAATACAAAAAATCAAAGGGGAAATAGGATCCCCCTGCCTCAATCCCCCCTTCCTTTAAAAAACCAACTTGAGCTCCATTGAGGTTCAAGGAATAAGAAGTAGTGGATATACATGTAATCACCATTTTCCTATACTTCTCAGGGAAATTCACAGCCATAAGCATCTGATCCACAAACTGACACTCTATGGAATCATATGCTTTTTGTAAATCAAGCTTAAATAAACATCTAGGCGAAGCCTTGCCTCTGGAATACTGCCTGACCAAGTCCTGGCAAATCAATATGTTTTCCATAATACTTCTGCCCTTCACAAAGGCTCCTTGGTTCCTACTGATGATGTCTGGCAACACATCAGCCAATCTATTACAAAGAACCTTGGAAATGGTCTTATATAGAACATTACAACAAGAGATTGGTCTGAAGTGTTTCACACTAGTTGGTCTCTCAATTTTAGGAATAAGAGTGATAGTAGTGGCATTATTCTGGGTCAACAGTTGGCCAGTCTCAAAAAAATTAAGTATAGCATTGCAAACCTCCTCCCCCACTGTGTCCCATGCATCTCTAAAGAATTGGCTATTATACCCATCAGGTCCAGGGGACTTTCCATGTGGAATACTAAACAGGCTCCTTTTAATCTCCTCCTTTGTCACAGGCTTATTCAAAATACTCCAATGTTCCATGTTACAACAATTGCCTCTACTTACTACAGCCTGATTGACTTCTGCTGTGTTCCTCTTTGATCCCAACAGCTCCTCATAATACTCAAGAAAAGCATTTTGAATAGACCCTCCTTCAGTACATAAGACTCCATTCTTATCTTAAATTTGAAAGACTTTATTCCTTTGTGCTCTCTGCTTGATGCTATTATGAAAGTAAGAGGTATTTAAATCCCCCTCCAAAGACCATTGTTGTTTAGCTTTCTGAATCAGAAAGCTATCTCTGGCCCTAATAAGCTCTCTAAGTTCATCAGCTAACTCCAATTCCTGCTGCATAACATCTATATTACCAGGATCATCCACCAATTTCTTCTGTAAGGTTTCCAGAACATTGCTTGCTATCATGGTACTATTCTCTATATCTGAGAAGCAATTCTTATTTAATCTTTTGAGAATAGGTTTCAGGGCTTTCAATTTTTTGATCAAAACAAACATTTTTGTTCCTCTATATCTGTTCCTCCAAACATTCTCCACATCAGACTGAAATGTATCTGCTCTCTGATGCGTGCATATTATATAGACTTTTACGGTCCCTTTTGGCACGCATTTCTGTGATTTTAGGTGATTTTATATCGCTTTATGCCCCGAATAGGCTACTTTGTGTTTGTATTGCTATTTTACAGATATGAGCCGGATTATAGCTGAAATTGAGCTTTTATCGCCTCAAGTTGCATTTTAGAAGATGGAAGCACAAGAGACGGATACTCGTGCATGGAGAAGCGTGGAACCTGCTAATTGACCAAGTGTTGACCCAAGTCAAAGAGGCCAAGTGAAGTAGACGAGAAGTATTCCTCGATCGAACTGCCCTGTGTTCGATCGAGAGGATTTGAAGAGTAGAAGGCCTCGATCGAACTGTCCAGTGTTCGATCGAGAGAGTTGCAAGGAGAAGATCTCGATCGAGAGGTCTCATTCCTCGATCAAGAGGATTGCTGAAGATTGTTCCTCGATCGAGGACCTTAAGTGCTCGATCGAGAGGTTTTTAGGGCTGGCCACTTAAGAAGCCCGTAGGTTTAATAAATTTTGTGCGTGTTTTATTGTAAAAACACGAGAGGTCGTCTGACCTGAGGATATCATCTTTTTCCCTTCGTTTGATCTCAGTTTTTAATAAAGTTTCTATTCAGACTATCATCTCTTCCCCTTACTCTTTATTTACGTTCGTTTTGGGTTAAAGCTGGAATCGTACGTTCTCTACGCCGGATCGCTTGAGACTGTATTGTTCTTTATCTTAATCTGAATTCTCTGCCTTATTTCCTGTTTTCGTTAGTTTTGTTATTAATCACTCGTTGCCCTATTTAGTTTATGCTTCCAATTTATTCTCGTACCATGTCAATTGTTAGCATGCTTATGATAATTGCCGTAGTTAGTAATTATAGTA
>JAGPOY010006375.1:6414-18333 GCA_018983105.1 Silene uniflora | reverse complement strand
CACTCCCTATTCCTGTCTCCTTCCCGCTCCCTCATCTTCTTCTTTCTCTCCAACATCGCCCCATCCTTTTCCGCCTCTCTATATCATCTTCATAGTCCTCTTCTTTTCCTTTTCCCTTGCTCCTCCCTTATACCTTTCATGTCTCTAATCCTCCTCTTATATACCCTCTATTTCCACTTCTCCTCCACCATATTACTCACCCCATTTTCCCTCGTACCATACCTCGATCTTTCCTCCCCCTTTCTCTTCCCCCTCTTCTCTTTCATGTGATGGTGTCCTGTGAGTTTAGTACTATACATAATGTTCATCGATAATGGTTTTTTGGAGGTAATCTGTTTGACGGGTTTTACCAAGTTGCATCTCATTGTGAACTTAGCATTGCCCTATATAAATCAGTATCTTACTTATCATCGCCTAATTACCGAGTTCTATATTTTGTCACTTATGGATATATGGTTTGAGAAATGGCGGTCACAAAGAATTTTTATTCGAAGAGTGAGGGCCTCTAGACTCTTAATAACTTTTGTGATTTGTGAAGACGATTATACAAATTTGGCATTTGGTAGGAAAGCTACCATGGTAGTTAATTATAGTTTGCCCCCAATACTCTTATTTTTAGTATTTGAGAATATTTTTTTGGGACCATTTCTTAGGGTTACATTCAGCCCCAAAATTTCGTTTGGACTATAAAGTATTGATTATGTGAAAGGTTAGGTCCACATTTATCAAGGCTGTGGTTGATCCATTTCCATCCATTTAGTTTAGACAATAGAGTATTGATGTGTGTCTGGTATCCAACATACTGTAGTTCTTTACTCCCACAGATACTAAGAGCACATAACAATCTTTGGCATAACAATCTTTAAACTGAAGCTTTGTAGTTCATAGATCGTAACAATTATGAGATTCAATTCACACACTTTAACACGTTTAAATCATCAAACTACTTGCTCCATTGACGATTCCCATTTTCCACAAAATTTAAAAAGATTCATCACGATGGGTTCATCAAATTCACCGAGTACACACTAAGAAAAGAATGTAAACAAAACGCGAGACAAGAATAATGACATGGGACGAGGCCAAGCTCAATGCTACATGGAACTAATAAGCTACTTGATAAAGAATCAATCAACATCTTGATACTCCTATTCCTCCCAGCCCTCAAGAATGTCAAAGGTGTAGTTAATCTCCAAGAAGCATTCGTCGACATCATCAACAAACCTGTATACAAAAAAGTTGATTTCAATTGTTGGAGCTTGATTGACTTACTACAAAACTTGGAATAAAATAGTGATTATACTTAGCAAGAGACATTGGAAACGGCAGTATCCAATAACAGGAACTTTATGAGCTGTGACTTCAGCAAAACTCTAAGTCAAAGCTTATATGACAATGTCAACATAAGTAGATAAAATGAAAAATCAGGAGAACTCGTACCTGAATGACATTGATTGATTGCGTAATTGCCCATCCAAATAGAACTAAAGCTTCTAAAATAAAGAGCAGCATACTTTCTCTTGCTCTTGCTGAAGAAAGAACAACCTGCAGAAAAGACAACCACGTGTCATGATAAGCAGCGTTCTCTTTAAGAAGGGTACCATTTTTCTCTAATCTTAAGATACAAATGGAGTTTGATGAGTTATGAAAACCAATCTCACATCAATGACATTTTCACTTTGACTCTTTACCAGAAGGAAGAGAATTATGACCTGAGAATTTGGAATATTAATTATACAGCAAATATGAGCATTAAAACTTCATAAGCTGTCTAACATAAAAAAAAGTCTCAGTATCTCACATGAGACATAATAGAATGCCATAAACATTCTGTTTCCATAATATGCTCTGAAAAGCTAACTTGAAAGTTAGCTATATTCTATAGTAAACAATTGTGTAGCCCTAGTGATTCATATCCAAAGTGGGTCTAGCCCCATAAAAGGGAGGAAATTAGGGTATAATAGAAGGAAATCCCCCGTGATGTGGTCCATGCGGGCCAGGTGGAAACGGTATGAATCCATTAGGTAGTGGTGAAGGCCAGCTAGGTAGACCATTCCAGGCATTTCCCGGACCCCTTCTAACATTTAGGTCAACACTTCTCCTATAACGATTCCCAGGGCCTCAGTTATTATCACTATATGGACTACAAAAAGAGGCCATGGAGAGAAATCAAGTTGCATGAAGAAGAGGAGCAGACTATAATTTATAGAAAAGGTACCATGCACAAACATATGAAAATTATCTATCCACAACTTACCTCATTACTTATATCTCTTGCCTTTTCTACATAAGGAGCCTCATGAGTGAATTGTACATTCAGCTGTACCTCAGCTTCCTCTTCTTCGTGCCTTCTCTCCTGCAAGGCTGCAAACATAAGGAGCCTCCTGAGCTAATTGTACATTCAGTTGTACCTCAGCTTCCTCTTCTTCGTGCCTTCTCTCCTGCAAGGCTGCAACTGTAGACAGATTTTTATAGTGAAATCGAACAACAGGCCAAAATACAGGGATTCCCTTAGTAATGTTTACACTAATAGGGAAATTTGTGTAGAACAATTTTAGCAGAGGTGGGAACCTCACCTCTTCTGTAACTACCTCAACACTGGTAGTATAGTAACCCCCGGCAAACTTCTCCAATTCACTTTTCTTTCCCTTGACAACGGGAACAGCCAGATAATCTTCATATACCTGCCTGTAGAGTTCTAATATTTGAAGAACCTGACAGAAAAATTTAACAAACCATAAGAATAAGAAAGAACAGTTTCGCTCGTCGTAAACCAATAAGGCAATAACATTCCTGATTAAGAGAAGACCATGGATGGCAAAGAAGGGGGAAAAAGAACAGACAATTTTTCCCTTTCCTTGGTGACCTGGTCGTATCTTTTTACCCAATCAACCACCAAATTCTCTGATGAGATGCCCTCATCAATGTCATCACTAAAGGCTTCTATTCTTCAATAAGGAGCACCATTAAAGCCAAATGGTGAATCAAAAAATACAAATAGCAAGCAGCTGTTTACAAATTGCAACAATCTAATAAATTGTTTGTCATAGATTATGATGCATATCACTGTTTTCATGTAACTAAACTTCTTAGGTATAGGGCTCACTACCTCCAACGCCTACACAACCTTGTTCTTAAGCGAGTAGAAAGATAACAACTACCATAGACTCACTGAATGTGAGGTTGTCATACCTCAGCATCTGCCTCTGCCTCTGCCTGTGTTGCAAAAGCTGTATGACCCTCTTGCCAAAGACAGTTGACGATATCCTGGTAAATGAAGCCATCTTTTTGCCTTCAAGGCTCGTTGAGACTGATTCACAGAGCATCTCAGCAATCTCCTCAGCCTGCAAACACCACAGCAAGAGCCAGATGAAATAATAGTGAAATGCAGTGGAACTAATGAAAGAACGGGCATAGAAACATCAATAGTCAGCAAACCAACTACTGAACCAGTAAACAAGATATGACAAATTTAATAAGCCGAACAGAGAGTATATCAACAATGACATCTTATTCGGTCCAAAGTAAAAATAAAAATCAGGAATTAACATGAGAGCACAGCTTTTAAGCAAAATATCATAAAAGCTGAGAGAGCATATCAGTGCAGATACAAGAGGAGCTGATCCAAAAACCAAGTGTGCACTAAACTCAAACTTCATAGATGTTTGCAATGCAGAAACAACATAAAACTACCAACTTACACAGATTGATATTCAAGTCTACACAAGACCATGAAGAGATACATGCCGCCATATTTTATATATATGGTCCACAATGCAGTCATCATTGAAAAACAAAAACAGAGTTCACACGCATAAATCCCTAATACCTTGACCACCTAGCTTTGTCCTCGATCAGTTTTTCCAGTTTCCCTCTTCTTTATTCAACAAAACGCCGGCATATTTGCTCCACATTAGTTAGATACACTCGGACAAGTTCCCTTCTATACTGACAGTCAAGGCAGCGAAATGGCCGATCTGCTTTCTCCCTACAAGCAAATGCAACATTGTGACAAACAGAATAAAAAATCTTGAAATCATCCATCAGTAGCACATAAGTGACAAAATAGAGTATTAAATGGAAATTCCACCAAATTAACTTGGCCTCAAGAATTCAGATAGACAGCCTAAATGGGCCTCACAATAACAACGCTTTTGTCTCAAAAACAAGTTGGAGTCAGCCAAACCGAATCACTGTGTCGCGTATGGAACCACCGATGTAAATTAAAACAATGAAAAGAAAAGAGAAAAGGGGTCACACGATAAGAACGAAGCAAGGAAGGCAAAAGGAGTACGAAGGGAGGAAGAGGAAATGTATAAAAAATGAGGAAGGCCCTAAGAGTGAAGAAAGCCAAGAGAGGTAATAAACAATACTGAAAAAGATGATAGAAAATAGATTCAAATGAACTGAAAAAGATTTAAAAAACAAACAAAAGAAACAAGACAATAAATGAAGTCATCTCCATCATCGGCACAATTTATTTCTCGCCACTCACAGCTGATGGCAAAAAACAATAGAGAAAGATAGTACTTCAATTCCATCTGTCCTCGAATGTCACGAGAATGAAAGTTAATAAACCACAATTGTGTTTTAGCCTATAATCAAGGCATTGTTGCGATTATAAAATGCTGAATGCAACAGATCATTTTTCAAACCTTGACCAAGCTAGAAAGTAAACAAAAAAAAAGCCACGTAATCATAATTCCTATAACAAAAAGATCATAGTAAATCATAAATTCATACTTCAGCACACAACTATACAAAATGTAGAGAGTACTGATATGTTGAGATGATTTCTAAAAAGGATAATCAGTATATGAACAATTTGTAAGTTACTTTGACAGTCTTCAACCACCTCGGAAAAACAAACACCAAGACTTTCCCATCCTTACAGCCAGAAAAGAGGAACAAAGCAAGAGTTAAGTAAAAAAATGTTGTTTACCTGATCACTTGAACTTGAGCCTTTATGATCAACGTGTCAGCATCCACAAAGCCATCTGACACTTTAGATAGCTCCATGAACTTTTTCCAGCCCCAGTCATGCTCTTTCTTCCAAAAACAGTGCAATGTATCTACATTGTTTGTGCATCTCAAACTCAGGATCAAAGACATCATAGAGAAAGTCTGTCTCATAATAAGGTTGACAGCCTTATTGGCTAAAATTGAGGAGAAAAATAGAGCAATATGCAAGAAGGCACGAGTCATAGGGACAAAATGAGTCAAATAAGTAGCATTTCTTGTAAAAGAGGGATGGGGGGTATGCAAGTGGTCATAGCCCATAATTGGGTGATATTTCTTGTAAATGACATATTCTCAGTATGACAAAATCGACCAAAAAATTCCTTGAAAAGGGCACGGCTAATTGTAAGCCTTATTGTGATAACTGATAACGCCTAAATTTGAACCTTAGATAAAGGCACTACTAATTTAACATATTCACTAACCGGAATACTTCGATTTCTTTGGGTCTTTATTTACGACTGCAATAGTGAATTGAGCAAAATGACTCCAACCTGCACCGCAAAATAAGAGCAAAGGAGGGAGTAGAAGAATACAGAGTTCAGACTATCAGCAGTTGAAGGAATATGGGCCAAAAGGCATGAAAATTGTTACTTCACATTAGATGCTAATCGAACCTGGGAGAAGCTTATCATGATTTGCTACACAGAGAAGCAATGAGAGATGATTACAAACATCACAGCCTTGAGGGTAGATCAAGATGTACCTGCAGAAAAAACAAAGACATCAGATTCACAGAATGTCTGAATTAATTTTAATGATTCTCAAATAACAGCAAAACATCACCAACCCTAAAGAAAATTTCATATTGACTAAACAAGGTTGATACAAAAACATGGTATATGATACATAAACGCAGTAACGCACTTAATAGAGTATGCGCCACCATTTGCATCGGGTTAAAAATTGAGCAACCCGTCAACCACTGCTTCCATCAACAGCCGCTGCCACCGGTTACCCCTATAAAAAAAATACCAACCCATAATAAAAACACCATAGTAACCCAGAAATTGAAAATGAAATAGTAAAGCCTTCTCTTTTGGGCCCTAATTTATTGCATGTAATCAATTAAAATCAAAAATAATCCCCAAATTTATGCATGCAATTAAATTAAACCCAAAAACTAAACCCTAGCTTATTAACTTAAATCCACAATCAATAATTCACCATCAATAATAGAGGAACTTACCTGCTACAACCCCTGTTAATCACCATTGTTGTTGATTTGATGAGTGAATTAGGAAGGAACTAAGTAGTAGATAGCAATTGAAAGACACGACATGAGAAATGGGTTGAAACCCAGAAATCCGACATGCAAACCCAGAAATCCGACATCCAAATCCTCTTGTAAAACTTCGAATTGATCCCGACAGGGAGATGTTCTTCAAACAAAAAAATGAAAAATGGGACGACAAACAATAGGACAACATGAGAAAGGCGTTGAATGGGGAGGAGGAGGAAAAATATGGGAGGCGAAGAAAGCTCCAGTTGAGAGAGAGAGAGAGAGAGAGAGAAAAAGTAGGATGACCAGAAAAGTAAGAAGAAGAGGAGGAAGAAAAGACAAAGGAAAGACATAATTGTTAACAAAATGTCACAAAAGTAATATTAATAAAAGACGGGGGCATAATGGGCAGAATAGCCAAAGGGTACTGTTACAGCTACAGTAACATCCCTTTGGGATTTTTAAAGAGAATGGATATGTACATGAAGAATTACAAAGGAGATAATAGGCTCACTTAATGATCGGATGTAAATATGATTAGTTAACTTGTTAAAAGAGTAATTCAATATAGAGTAAGTCTCCTGAGAGACGGCCTCTCAATACGTTTATTGAGAGACTAATGTACAAATTTAAGAAAAACTGGTACTAAACCTAGTAAAATAGGTACCAAACCTAATAAAATAGGTACACATTAAGATTAAAGATAAAAATGGGTACATTTATCATGTAAATAGGTACGAAATCATTATGTCACGATCAACGATAAAAGGGCCATGAAATACAAATAAAAGGGTACGAAATTGTAGACACCTCAAAATGTCTACAGGCCTGCGAACACCCGATGATAAGGCCCTTATTTAATTCGGAATGAAACTTACTTGAATTTGATATAAGGTTATTTTTGCTCAAAATTGTCCCAAAAATAGTCATTTTATAGCCCAGTCCATTTCGACAATTCACTATATTTTTAGCCCGCCTAATTAATTATGGGAGTATTATTTTATATTAACGGCACAAAACCGTAAATAATAATAGCGAGTTATACACTACATGTAATTAAGACGATGTTATTAGTTAGTTAAACGGACTAATTGTTTTCAGCCCAAAAGTAATTAAAGTCCAAGGCCATTGTTGTACAAGCAATTGTCCGACAAAAAGATAGGAAGGTTGATTCCTTATTTCACAAGGAAACAGGTAAAGACATCCACTACATGCACTACAATTCTGAAGGTGGAATGCTACAAGAAGACAGACGTCTCACGTCCCTCTGTCGCCCTACAATTCCAGTTCTTGTCAAATACTCCCATCTTAACTAGTATAAATATTCCCCTTTACACACAATATTTACACAGAAAATTCATAGAAAAATTATTATACAACCTCCCATACAAAACACTACCTTCCATACAAAATACTACCTTCACATCCATCCATCCTATTTTGAGCATAAAGACGCCCAAAAGTCAGTTCGAGTAAGTTAATTGTCGAAACACTGTCGTATCCAGGTAGGCCTGAGGGTGTCATATCTATTCTTTACTTCTCATATTATCGTAATTTAATTTCATTGTTGTATATAATTTGTAAATATTTGTATAAAATTGTTTTAAAAAATCTTTTTATTATTAATTTCGTCAAGTATATAATATTACAAATAAATAATAGAGGCCGTCAGTTTGATGGGCGGTGCGGGTGCCTAACACCTTCCCTCACCGTACCTTTACCCCCGAATCTGCAATCTTTGGTTTAAGCCGGAGTGACGGATCAGTCCTCATTCCAGGGATCAAAAGGGCATTTTCCGTTAAATTGTTTTTGTATGTTTTTTTATAAAACCTACTGCCGACTCCTATTATTAATTTATTTTTAAAATTGAGATTTCTCACGAGATCTCACAGTGGCGACTCCGCTGGGAATTTTTAGACGGTAAGACTTGAAATTTTTTGTAATATTATATATTTGAACTATTATTATAAAGTGTAGCCTGGTTTAGCTTCATGACAGACAATTTCTTTTGTTAATTTAGCATAAAACTTGCGTATGAAAAGAATTTGCTTAACGAAGGTCGAACAGTTTGATAGTCAAAAGAGTTGAACGTTGGTTTTGCATGCATGACTGATTTCGTATATCGGAGGGATATTGTCTTACTGTACTCTCTATTTCATATATTCTTGAGACATAAAAAAGGTATAGGCTCTCCGTAAATCAGTATTATGCCATCTAAACTACCCTAATCCATCCTCGGTAAAGTACATTGTATACTTAGAATGTCCATTCGACCGACTAGGCCTTACACGTCTTTGCCACCTCATGACGTCGTGTTTTGGCAACTCGCTTGGTCCATATGACTGGGTGAGCACAAAAGCGAGAGATACCCTCGTGGTATTTTAATGTCGTGAATACCCACATTTCTAACCCGGCAAACCTAACCATAGATCCCGTATGTAACACCCCCATAAACCAGGGGGCCTTTACCAAGGACTGCCCTTAGCCTATGAGAGTATTATCATTCCGACATAACCGGGGTAGTGTAAATATCAATAGAAATAATACATGTCCCTTTATTAATAGTAGCTTAATTGTCTTACATAAGTCTCATAAAAATAATAACAACTGAAATGATAAAGGTCCAACTAATATAATTGCTAATAAACTATGTCGGCTATGCAAATGCTAAACTTGTGGCGACTCTTCCCATCCCAGAAGCACATCATCATCCATAAGCTCATCACCTGCTACACCAACTGCTCACCATCCCCGAATGGATCACAGCAGGTCATAAGACAAACAACCGGGGTCACTTCAACTGTAGATAAAACTAAGACAATCAGGAAATATGAACACAAGCGGAAGCAATGTAACAAACAATGAGTTGTGATCTCCTTATCCACCCTCGCCTCTACCAGAACCGACTACACATCGCAACATGTAGCCCTGCCAGGTACCCATCGCAACAGGTACCCTAAAATCCACCAGTGTCAGACCGCAGCCTTTCCACTAAACCTAGTCATTGATGTGCACACCTCTTCTAGCTTGAGAGACTGGAAGACGACCTCTAGGCGTAATCCCCTTCTCACGGGTAATTACTCATCGCTCATAATCAACAACTCAATGATATATCAACACACAATCACATATGCACATTACAAGAGAATCTTACGCAAACCACAGTAATACTGAGTAGGATAACCTACCTTATTCGCAAATCTTCACAATAACAATAATACTCTAACCGCAGAAATCCACTTCTACGAATTCGTCACCTAAACATGCAATAATTATAATTAAGATCGCCACTAACTAATTCTAACTATGCTAATTAGGGTTTACTATTGTTAGGAATAAACTAGCGAGATTAGATCTTACTTAACGCATATCTGGATTCGAATCTTCGAGAATTGGAGCAAAGTATTCAAGGAAAAGCTTATTGTGTTCTTTCTCTTCAAAATAGGGTTTTAGAATTGTAAAAACTGATTATGAAAGTTAACTTTTCCTTTTATACTAATTTACCAAAAACCAGAAATTTGTATCTGCAGACCGTCGGCTCGGTCGAGCTACATCTGGCTCGACCGAGCTACTCTGAGCTCGGTCGAGTCAAAGTGACTCGGCCGACTGAAATCGTTCCAGGAACTTTTGAAACTCGACAACTCGTAAAATTGTTCTAAGTATCAGGTGGCTCGGTCGAGCTACTTCTAGCTCGACCGAGCTACTTATGCTCGTAAATCCTTAGTGTTACGGTCTTCCCCTCTTAAGAATGAACTTCGTCCTCGAAGTTCAAACCTTTACCCAAAATCTGATCTAGGACTTAAAAAGAGAAATTGATTCGTGTGTAACTACGACGATTATTAGAACTAAGAACTCGGAAAACTCGATAAAATGTAATTGCGATCTTCTCCTACCCCCCTTAAAGAATTAAGGTTACGTCCTCGTAACCAAACTAGTACTAGGTCCTTAGCTATACCTTCCTCTTATCACCATCTCACGTCACTGGTCGACAATTGTAACCTCAACACCGATAACCACTCCTAATCCCAAGGTTCTCTCATTTTAACAAGTTCTACACCTCGACTCTACAATCCTACCTCACCGTCCCATCCTTCCTGATTCACACTCTTATTCCAACAACATCACTCACAATTCATAACGTATTACATACTTACTAGATCCTCAAAATCTCCCTTCGATTACTGTCAAAACTCGTCCATGACTTACTACAATACTAATCCTCAACACTTCATCGTTATGAAAACTTGCAACTTCTGACTTAGTCCAACACATATACCGCTAACTATTTGCACCACTATGTCAATAAATGCTTTTTCTATCCCAAGCTTGAAGGTACTCCACCACTATGTCTTAGTATCACATCCATGAAACTATGACAACATCACAACCATATTACCAAGGAACAAGTCTCGATTCGACGACCATCTCATGACTCTCTAATCACCCATTACTCTTTTTCATGATCGGTTTACTAGATAACAACCATCACATATTACACGGAAGAAACAAGGAATGACTTATCAATGTTATACTAGGACACTACTCATGAGGTTAGAACCTCACACAACCCTTGAACATAACATAGACCCATAATTAAATCCCATTAAACAAACCTGGTCACATAGGTACTAATTTCGTAAAAGGTATCTCTCACTCAAGGTTAAACTCATATGCCCTGACCATATAACCAACACTCAACTTCCGACCAACGCTCTCTACATCACACCTAAAGCTCTATGGCAACCATGAACACCAATTCTCTATAGTAAACTTCATCCATACCATTAACATAATTACCTCAATATCCATGTCAATTCTATTCTCGATCGTCCTACCATCTATTTACCACCAAGGTCTCACACCATGCAACTATTTTATCAAATGCTCTTCCCCATAGTTTATCACACTCATGGCTATATGTCGTCTCATGTAACTTATAAATATATCTCCTTGAACTCACCTTCCATTATTGTACTCTATATCTTTCATAACTCCTTAGTTTCATATCTCACAACTCCTGTGAATATCCACTCAACTCATTTCTATTCTTCTTCTCTCATAACACTCGACAACATGGCCTAACAGATCAACTCTGTACTCCTACTACTTAGCTCTTTAGTAATCTTATTACCCTCTCATCGCTGAAAAGCCAAATCTTAGTAACTCGTATCAATATTCCTTTTTTTTTACTCTCTTACATATTCACTCCCAATGTGCTATTCACTCATACTCACCACTCATAAGTCCATCCACTCAATGCTTTCTCCATAATTGACTACGTCTCCCTTTAACGTCTCTAGAAACCAAGATTCGCCTCATTCCGTTAATTCCCAAAAATTACACACTAGGCTCGCCTCTTATTAACCAAATCGTCACACAATAACCATGTAAAAATCTACATCGCGGTATACACTCGACCACTAAGTGTCTCTCTACTACATCTGTCCTTAACCAACATAATTATTCTTATTCCCCTTCTATTATCTCTTGCCAATCCCAATTTCCATCGACTCTTGTGTTCCTTTAATTCCTTCATTCTCACATTCCGTAAGCTTACCTTACTACTTGACCATAAATAATCATCACTACCATGTTACTCACCACACTTGCCAAAACATGTGCCTTGACTCAATAACTCATCAAATCCCACTTCTGTCCGTCATATAATCAAATACACC
>JAGPOY010006374.1:0-10358 GCA_018983105.1 Silene uniflora | reverse complement strand
GAAGGAAATGTCACGGGGATCGAGTTTTCTTGTTTTGGAGAGGGAAGGGGGTTTATATATGAGAGGGGGTTGGTGGCCGTTGAATTTATAACTGGGGTAAGATCACAGCCGTTAATTGTTTCGAATCGGGTTTTTGATAACAAAGATTGTTTTATTAGAAGACCGTTTTATAAAAGAATAGAGGAAGTTAAATACTCGTTGCAATCTTTTTTTTACTTTGATGAAAATACTACGCGTAAGGTGAACAAATTATTAAGACGAAAAAAGTATAATTAGCTAGTTCAGGTAAACCGAGTGATTAGTGAAAGTTCTAGTTTTAGTTAGACAATTTGATATTTCATAATTTTAGATATGATTAGATGGTTTAGGCAAAGATTTAAATTCATGAAAGTCGTCAGACAAATATCGAAACTTGGAAGCAAGGATGACACTCTTTTATGGTGTTAGTGATTAAAGAGTAAGTAAGGTCAGTTGAAAAGACTTGAACTGAATTCAATAAAGTTAAAATGAATTTGAATTAAGCTGAAATTACGTTCAAGACTTAATACTTTGTTCGACTAAAGTGTAAAAGTAAACAAATAAGTGAAACTGGAGATTACTAGAATAGTAAGGAGTAGTTTTGACATGTTAGGTTCACCGTTCATAGGATACTCCGCTGTGGAATTGTGATTTGTTGGTAGTTAATTAGTGTGAAAGTGGCTAATTGGCTATAAGATCGGGGCAAATTGCAAAATGTTGTGTATGGAATATGGATGAATGTTAGGAGTAGTCTGTAAGAGTGGCTTGGCTTTTCGGATTAAGGCTGGGTCAATGCCTCTAATTTTGATTACTTTATTCAATTTCATCAAAGATGCCTAAAGGTAGAGATAATACTAAAAATTAATCTAATTGGTAATCTATTTTAGTCATTATATACATAGTACATACCAAAAATTAATCTAATTGGTAATCTAAAAATTAGTCATTTATATAAATTGATCTAATTGGTGAAGATAAGTTTTAACAGTTTTTCTATCATGTTTAAAGCATTAGAAAGTCAAGTAAGAAATAAGAATATGGAATAAAAGAAACGCAGGATATGGGGGTTGTTGAAGAGTTAGGATGAGAGGGTTGGTGATGATGAACTATACCAAAAGTTGTTGAACTACAAAATTAGGTGAAGTTTTGCCTTTTATTTCAAGACTTTTGTTTAACAATGTTTCTGCTATACATAATACAAACGCCTGTCAAAAGTAATCTAAGGCCCACATCCCGAAATCATTGTGTTCCAAGAAGAAAAAGAACGAATCTATCATCGTGCCTCCAAGGTAACCGGAGTAGCAGGGTAAGGGGGTTGGACGTATACAGGGTTAACTGAGGACGGACAAAGAGGTTGGATCTGAATGCCATGTAATGAAAATTGACACGAAAATTGGTGGTTATTGTGTTTAAAGAGAATTACAGATTTACAGGACATGTAAGCTCACATCAAGGTTGGGTCATTAGCAGTTTGTACTTGAAATTTGGAGACCCTCTGTTCTGATAAATAGGGTGCTGATGCGCCATGGACGAGAGGGTGACTTCATAGCATCCCTCGTCATTCCGATACAAGTATGAACAACTATCACCTGCAAAACACAACCCATGAATGTCAAGTACTCCTATAAACTTGCAAACTCTATAATACTCCATCAGTCCAAAAGCTCACCCATTAATTTATCAATTCATTCGATTCGCCTCAGCCATTTTTGTTTACTATTATTTAGGCAAGTCTTTAAAGACGATTTTGGCCTTATCTATACCTAGACACTAGAAATACATCTACCCCGCTTGTATGATTGCATGTGCTTGCATAAAAAGCTGATCCAAGAGCACACGTAAACAACTGGATAAGACGAAGGGAGTAATTGGCAGCATGAAGCAGTGATTCAAGAGGGACGAAGGATAAATTGATGTGTAAGGCTAGTGTTAACTGGTAAGAGCCTTCTGTGCACTTTGTTAGCGACTGATTTAATATCCATCGTAAGACCACAAATAGCCATCAGAATATGCAGAAGGAGTAGCTCAAGCAGCTAAATTCCGATGACAAATGAACTAAACCTACAGAGAATGATATGTATCGGCTTATGGTGACTAGGGAACTGAATTCTCTTACTAGAGATAGAGGGAGGGCTGAACAGGATCACGACGTGCCTGAACAAGCATTATCAAGGATACAATGGCACGCATAATTAATACTAACTCAGCTGCCAAAAAAAAAAATTAATACTAACTCAAAGTTCAAACACCAAGTTATATATCACACTTCGCTTTACAAAACCATCATTGGTTGCCTAGTTGTGAGCTCACAAATACCCTCTGACTTCAGCTTAACAAAACTAGTGCAAAATTTAAAAGTAGAATAGGTGGGTCATTAGGTCGATACTCACAAAGTCACATGAATGTTTCAATTCAAACGTACAGGATACAGATACACCAGTCATAAATCCGGCAAAAATGCACATGTAGGAAAACCTACAGGGTAAACTGGTAGGGTGATTTAGTCTTGATCTATGGGTTCAACTAATCCTGTTTCACTCTAAAGTCTAAATCAACGTCTTACTAGTCATCTTCAGTAGAAGGAATGAACTTCTTACTAATCCGTAATCACAGTCATTTTTACCATTCATTCGAGAAAAATAAAAAGAAACAAAATACGCAGAAACACAAAAGAAAAATCCTGCTATCGTACGAGTACGAACATTTACCTTGTACTCTTGAATAAGAAACAAGAAGATGACAGTGGCTGCTACAAAGAGGGTTGAGATGAGCCTTGAATGAGAGACGTAAGAGAAGGATAAATTCTGGCCGTCCTAATCGAGCGAGCCTCACTTCTCCCTTCAGCATACTCCTCCCCAAGAGGCCATCTTGCTCTGATATCATACTGTACAATCATGCAATAAGTGTGAAACCAAGAGTAAAAAAGAAAATTGAATCAGAAATCAAGTAGGAACATTGAAACACTCGTCTGGACACATATGACATACCACAGTATCCTCTGCTTCATGAATGGGAGGTGGTGGATCAAATCTTCCCACTCGAAAATGTTCTATGCCAGTCCAAGCAACCATCACGCCTTTTGAAGCAACAAAAAGAAAAATGTTAACGTGTTACCTTTTCCAAGCTTTTCCTGTAACATTGAAACGCCCCTTAGGCTCGCCGAGTATGGACTATGGAGTAATGAAAAAGAATTAGAATGAACAACGAAGAGAAGACACAAAGGAAGAAGATGGGTAGAGTAATGGTCCATATAGAAAATGAATGGGATTGCTAGAAAAAAGAAGCCCATAAATTCAAAAAAATTTCACGACATTCATAATCTAGGGATTTACATATATCAGAATGACATACCATTGTCGGTACAAAGGCTAGGTGGAGGACAAACAAGTTCTAAACCTTTGCTCGTAACCGCATGACCAAGTCTCGCTCTCACAAATTGGTTTGATGCAACACCCCCAGAGACAACCTGCAAAACACCTTTTATGAATATCAAAGGTATACACAAGAGAAGTGGGTGACAGATAAATAATTTGAATACTTACGAAATGCTTAATTGATGGCTCAATCTTCAATGCCCATTCAATGGCACGTTCACATCTTTCCTCAAGATGCAGCACTGCAACTCGCTACAATGAAACTCTCCGAGATTAGATAGTGCACAAGTGTTGATCAAGGGTCACACTCATAGTATTAAACCTTGGCTATGATCTTGGTATTGGTTACAGCAGTTAATCTCGCTAAATGTGGCCATTATTGCCTCAAAATGCGCTAAAACCCAGTCGTGGTGAGCTCTGGAACCTCTATAGCTCCGTCGTGTGTCAGAGTCACAGCCAATATTTAAAACCATGGTCGTACTTCATGGTCAAATAACAATTAGATGCAGACAAGAAAGGCTGTCAACACGTAAAACTAACTTGGAAAGACGCGGCAACATCAGCCCTGGATTTTCTGTCTTCAGCACTGACAGCAGAAATTGGAATTCCTGCATCACTGCAAATAGTGGATATTGATATACAGTAACACTGGACAGATAATCAACAGTTGGAATTGACAAATAACGAGATAAAGTGGCAAATGTCCTTAATGGGCCTAAGGAGGGAAAGCTCAATTACTAGTTTACTATGCCCACCCCCTACAGGTTTTCGACTTGCGATAAGTATAAAAAAGGAGTCACGGAAATATCACACTGATGACGCTTTCAATAGATTACTAGTTTACTACCTCTGCACCATCCTATACAGGTTTTCCACTTGCTTTAAGTATAAAAGAGGAGCCACAGAAATGAATTACTGAAGATGCCTTCAATAGATTGAATGTGGAAGAGTTAAATATTAACCATTAAGGATGAGTACACTAAGATCGTAAATCAGAGTGATTGCTGCAGTATTGAATGTGATTGGAAGTCAACATAAATGACGGATTAGCCAAACACAGGAGCACATGCTTACATGTCTTTGGATCCAATCGCCAACCTCACTTGAGTCTTCAGACCAGCATAGGAGAAGTTGCAATCCTTGTGCTGTTGCATTGGAACCTAATATAATTGAAACAGTAAATAAAAAGTTAATGAACAAATCTACTTGAGGAGTTCACCAATATGTCCCCATCAATCCTAAAGCATGATATCTAAATAATGTGCCTATCAGTACCAGAACACCACAGCCAACCGTACTTTGAGTCTTATAGACTTAGGATCACCCTCTTTAGCAAGTTCCTCTATAGCTGGACCCCCACTTTTTCTCAAATCTAGGCCAAGCCATTTTGCTGTCTTGTCGTATGCTTCACCAATTGCATCATCTATCGTCGTTCCGAGTTGTATGTAATGTCCAAGGCCACGAGCAAGAATTATAAGATTGTGTCCTCCTAAAAGCATATTAGATATTGTAAGTGGTCGAAGTATAACTGGAAAAAGTCACGCTATAAAGCCCTCATAGATATCTGAAGATTTGAAACTGAAAAAATTTAAAGACAATGAACTTATTATACTAGTAGATCACAGGAGACGAATCTAAAAGGTCAACTACTGATAATAGGAAGCTTGGACAGTTTTGTCGAAAGAAGAAAAAACTGACAGATTTTATGAGGATGACAAGAACATATAGACGAGTCCCCTGATTATTAAGGCAGTCGGAATTTATTAAGTTCTGCCTAGTAGGCTCATATGATATTGTTGCTTCATAAGAAATTTCAATAACCAGGTTCATGCATCAGCTAATGAAGGCGTGTGGCCATGAATTGTCTTTCACCAATAGTTGTACTGCACAAGATAGCAACTGAATTGATATTCGTGAGTTGTCATGCAATTTTCACAGTAAAACTATGCATGAATGGTATTGACGGAAAAATCTCAAATAAAGAAAATAAATATTCACTACCTGAAATGAGCAATGCCATGAAGGGAAACTGCAAATCTTTATCAGACAACCTGCAGAAACAAAAAAGGAAAAACAAAGAAATATTAAATGCAAGTATGCAACAGCTTCAATATAAAGTGCACACGTAATTATCCTTCCAAACTAACAATGTGAATGCCTGTTACTGAAAAGAGGGATAGCATATAATCATGTATACTCACATTCAACTATGAAGCCTATATCACATTATCACCACTTGCCAAACAGCGGAACTCAGTCAAAATATATCGCCCTTGATTTTAGGTACATTAGTGTTTGTGGTGTTTTCCTTTGATTAAAATGATATCCGTACCTTGCAACCAAAGTATGAGCTTCCATGTGATGTACACCAACTATAGGCAGTTGAAAGTTACTGGCAATTTCTCGAGCTTTTCGGACACCAACTACAATAATATGAGTAACAAACAAGTCAACAAAAGTAAAACCCTTGTTTAGAACTTGAAATTTTTAGTATGGTTTAGATCCTTATAATCTCTCAAAACACACGGCTAAGTATACATACAAAATTCTGTACTCTTCCATTCTGACTCTCCTCCCATAATAATCTAAGCTAACTCTAGTCAAGGAACTTCAAATCACTGATGTAGTGTTATCCGATCCCAGAATCATACATGGGATATTAGCATAAGGTTTTTTCACAAGATATCTTCAGTTATGAGTCATGACACTAGAAAAAGTCCATAATATCTTCTTGAAGCAAATGATGCTAAGTTTAGCAACGTTAGCTAATTGCATTAAGATGGCCTCACTGAACATGCATTTGGGAATCTACATGGCAGATACTTGCTAATGATACATTCGAAGATGACATCAACTTGAAATAACACATATAACAGATATAACCACAATTTTGTACGATAATTAAGTTAGGGAAGACCCATATGAACAGTTCATTAAAATGATTCAACATCAAGCGAAAAACAAGTAAATGTCGACATCTGTCATACAGCTACACGTCATCGCTTATCTAGCTAAAAATGGAAGTTGGGTCATCAAACACTCCCAAACAGTCAATCACCTAATAATTGAATAAGAAGTTACATCACCTAACCAGCTTACCATCCATTTTAAACTTAATAATTGCTGTCCTAATTCTAAGTGCCTATATGATTCTTAGCTATGAAAAAGCACTTATCAGAAATATATTTCTCAGCATAATAAGACTTATCTACCCTTGTGGCTCATTTGACACCAAAAAAAAACACATAACAAGACCTATAACAAAACGCAGTACCACGTAAGCAAAGACTTAATCCAGGGCCAATGGTAACTGCAACAGCTGACAGATCATTTGCTGCTATGTTTGCTTGATCAAGAGCTGATTGGGTTACCTGTATAATGGAATCAAATTAAAAGCATTAAGACTACGGAGTATAAGATAACTCCGCCTGGGTCTAATTTAATTCAATGTTACCCCCAGGCAATACATTCAATTTGATACGGGAAAAAAAGAGAGAGAAAGTAAAGAAATAAAGAGATAAAATGGCGCAGAAGGTACACCCTATGACTCAAGACTTGAGATGAACACATTTTGGCCCATTTATTTTCCACTCTTACCTCACTTCTGGAAGAAGCATACCACGCCTTACAGTATAATAGCTGTTCCTAGTGCGTTCAATTGTTTCTCGGCCATTTCAAATAAATTGAGGGCCATCAGCCTATTATAATATGACATCCTAAACATGCATAGCAGCAGATCTGAAAATCCCTCTTAAGCCCACTGATTAATGTGTACGATCTGTAAGAACTACTACCAAAGAACCACAATATTAAACCCATCTGCTTAACAAATTATTTAAGTATTTAGAGTTACATGCACTCATACCCTTGCTGCCTCATTCTCAGATCACAACTACCAGCGCAATTGATCTAGCATTCTAACGGCTGGCTTTTTTTTTTGACTGCATTCACTGACCTCCATATGGTACAGCCTATAAGAAGCAATTTTCATATCCCCCCAGCAGCAGAATAATAATTATAGTTTTCTAACTAGCTTCCGGTTTGTAATTGCCACAGTTTTTGCCGTGGGTGGATTAAAGTGGTCCAGAGACTTACCCAACGATGACAATCAAAGGCTATTCAATATATGGAGTACTATCGATGGTAGAGACTCAGGGGCTTTAAGAGAAGACATATTTGTAACCAGTTCAATTGAATATTTTTCTTCCCCTTCTACTCAATTTTAACTTTAGCTTAATTGCATAGGCAGGATGTCCATTGGATATCAAACAGTTCAACAAAGATAATACAAAATGGCTACATGTCAATCAAGCATCTCTAGTGAATCAATATACTTGACACTTCGGAACTGTGATATCTTACCAATGTTCACAAAGACACAGTTAGCTGTTCAATCCAGTAGTTAGTTGCCTCAATTTATTGCAAGTCTAAGACCACATAAAGAAGGCAGTCAACAATAGCAAAAATAGATGTACAACAAAACAAACAAACGTCAGACTGACAGCAACAAACCCAATTGGGATTCTATCTCACCCTCATTTTCTTGGTTCATATGTGATAAGAGGCTACAACAACTACAACCACATCCAATTAGTGAGGTATGTGTCTATGTGATGCATTAGACTCCTATAGAACTGCGATGTTGTTGATGTTAAACCCCAAGGCGAAAATTTATAATAAGACTAAACATCGACATCAAATTGCAAGTAACACAAATGTAATACCTGATCGATGGCTCTTGAATGAGCTTCTTCAGCCATCTTAGGAGCAACTCCTCCATACTGAGCAAGCAGATCTGCCTTGATCAGCACAACATACAATTAGGCTTGTTGTGTAAGACACACTAATAGTTTGATTGGTTTATATATTTTTACAGGATGTATCTATGTAGCAGAACTCGCACTACATCAACAATTTCTTCGCTACTACTACACATTAATAATTCAGAACGCACTACCAAAACAACAGGGTCTATAACCATAAGCAAGCAGGTTGAAGGTGGTGCTAATAACCTGGTAACTAGCTACATGGAAGAAAGATACATACAAACCGGTTTTCCATACACAACAGCATAAATTTTTCATGCTGCTTATATAATTACACACATAAACTTGGGATTATAACAAATTTGAATGAATCAACACTTATATCTCCCATTAATAACTAGTCTTACTATCAAAAATCCGGTCGTTTGCTTACCTATTCCACTTCAAGATGTCCCAGTCATTTAGTTGACTTTCTAGTTTGGGAATGTTTTTTACGGGTAATTTGATCATTCACGTGCATTTTGGTCCACTACTCCACTTATCATTCTATAACAATAACTACAATTGTTCCCTCCTTTTCTATTCGCCTTTGTGCCAAAATCAAAGTTACGCAAATGATCGGGGCGGAGGGAGTAAATAGCCGGCCAAATTCATTAAAAATAAACAATTGTACCTGAGATGACACAACTTGGCTGAGAATTTCACCATTTCCTCTCACCTGAAACACCAAAACAACCCAGAATCATCAACCAAATCACAACAATAAACAAAACCCATTTTAGATAAACCAAAAAACATCAAAACCCAGAAAACACAAACCCTAATAACAACAATTTTCAAAAAAAAATTTGGACTTACAACAGCAGCACAAGTATCATCACAACTTGTCTCAATCCCCAAAATAATCAAATCATTTTGATTATCCACTTTTGAAAACTGGGTTTTGTGTGAATTGAATTGGGTAGTTGAAGAATTTGAAGAAAAATGAGTCAATTGAGTGTAATTCGTTGGCCAATTAAGACAAAAAGAAGGATTTTTGTGTTTATATAATCCGTGAAAATTTGAAGAAGTTGTTGAATTGCTGCGATAAGAAGGGTGAGGGATTAGAAATTTGAAAGGAGATAGTGTGGTAGACAGGGTTCCCGCCATATCCGCCATTTTTATGAAACTGTGTTGCTCGGGAAGGTGAGAACTGTGGCTAAGGTTTGAAGGTGCAATCCGGTTGGCCGTTGGGTTCTTGGTTGGGTTTTTCTGTTATTGAATTCCCGATCTATGTACATAAGCCTTATTTTTTTTTTTTGGTGCGAAAGAGGGGCAACGCCCCGAATGTACATAAGCCTTATTGTAAAGCAGTATGGCATTCACCAGAAATACCCTATAGAGCTTAAAAAAATGTTTGGGAAATTCTATATGATAATCCTGTATTTTTTCAAATTCTACGTGGTAACCCTACTTTTCAGAGAATACACATGGTAACCCTGAACTCTATTAATACATCTTGCCGTGACCCTAAACTTATTTTCCGTCAAGTTTGTCCGTTAAATATGTGACGTGGCATATTTGATTTGAGATTTACTAGAAGGTAACCTTATGTTTTTTTTTTTAAATTCTACAAGATAACCCTATTTGTCTTTTGTTTTGTTTTTTTTATCAAAGAAACACTACGTCCCTAAAAAAAATACTTCCTTAGTTCCTTAATTTATCATTGTTAGCACGTTTTTTCCTTGATTATTCCAAAAAAAATGCAAACTCTTATTATCATCATCTTTTGTATCATTACCATAAATCTCCAAAAATCGGGTCAGTAATTAACATAGAAATCTACTATTCGGCTCAATGTTTACAAGTGACTCTACACTCCTCAATTGTACCCATTATTGTGCCAATTTGTCAAATAACTAGATTTCATGCCCGTGCGTTGCACGGGATATAAAAATTGACTCACCTTTAATTGCAATGAAATTTTTTGGGCAAATATTCAACTCATTCGTTGTTTTGATACTTCCCTATCTCAAATATTTGATACTGTTAAAAAAAAATTCAATCGATGTTTTGATAGTCCCTCGTCTCGATCATTTGATACTGTTAAAAAAAATTCAATTGATGTTTTGATAGTTCCTCGTCTCGATCATTTGATACTGTTAAAAAAAATTCAATTGATGTTTTGATAGTCCCCCGTCTCGATCATTTGATACTGTTA